>MCJB01049043.1:5656-31131 GCA_002018475.1 Nicotiana obtusifolia
GGGGGGGGGGGGGAAGCAGCAGCGTTTAGGGTTTGTGTGTTTGGGAATTTTGGGAATTTTGGGGGAAATGAGTTACACTGCCCGTTTTTGGGTCTGAAATTAAAAAAAAGCGACCAAAATTAGCGACCAAAGTTGGTCGCTTAATTAAAAAAAATTAGATTCAAAATAGCGACCAACGTTGGTCGCTATTTTGAATTTTTTTTAATTAAGCGACCAACGTTGGTCGCTATTTTGAATCTTATTTTTTTAATTAAGCGACCAACTTTGGTCGCTTTTTTTTAATTTTAGACCCAAAAACGGGCAGTGTAACTCATTTCCCCCAAAATCTCCAAAATCCCCAAACACACAAACCCTAAACGCTGCTGCCCGCCACACCATCTTTCGCCTCTGCTCGTGGAGGTCGTCGCCGCCGGTCACCGTCGCCGCCGCTGCACCGCTGTTCCACTGCTCGTCCGCCTCTCTCTCTCTCCTCTCCATACACAGATTATCAAGGTGTGTATAATTTCTTACAATATTTTCAAGTTACAAAAGAATCACTTCTTACCATATGTGTTCTCTCCATCATGAGAAATTGGGACAAGAAATTGCTAAACTCGTGATCCATTATTTTCTTCATTGTTTGAATACCACACAGTAATTGCTGCCATTTTTCTGAGAGTGTATGAGACGAGAAATATGGGACATGACTGCTATAAAATTCATCTTGCCTCTTGCAATTTTTTCAAGTTACAAAAGAATCACTTCTTACCATTTTTCCGTTGTTTGCTATGAATTTAAGACGATATTCTACTGTCATTGGCACCTAATAGTAATTACATTTTATAGTGTTTAATGTCATATTACTCTAAAATTGCACGTATAACATATGATATATATTGTCATATCATTCTTTGTCGAAATTTATATTGTCCAAATATGATATAAAAGAATTTTCTGATTATATATAAACTGTTGAATATTTTGAGGTGACAATTTTTTTTTATTGTAATAAGAAAGGAAGTTTAAATATTGCTTCAGTCACAAGATTATGAACATATCTTTCATCACACACATTACGTAGTTTATACATTGAACTTTTAGGATATGAATTGAAGTTTTAAAATATGAATTGAACCTTTAGGATATGAATTGAAATTTTAGGATATGAATTGGACTTTTAGTTTATGTATTGGAATTTTAGTTTATAAATTGAACGTTTAGTTTATAATTTTCCTCTTGTTTTATTTGTATAGATGGAACATCGTACTTGGATGTACAATAGGAACTATCCTAATCGACGGGGATTGAGGGAGGATTTTGTAGAAGGGGTGGATGACTTTATTAGACATGCAATGTCACTTCCACCCTACCTAGAAGATGGAATAATTAGGTGCCCTTGTGTTAAGTGCGACTGTATGAAGTTTGGACAACCGGATGAAGTTAAGGTTCATCTTTATAGAAAGGGGTTTATAACAAATTACTTTGTGTGGACTTATCATGGAGAGATCGATGGTAGAGATGGTATATTTCATAATCTAGTTGTGGGTGAAAGTAGTAGGTCGGTGGATAATACAAATAGGGATTCCGAAATTCGTCATATGGTTTCGGATGCTTTTGGGATGCACTTTGGGGGTGATTCTAATGAAATTATTGAACAAACTCCTAATAATGAGGCAAAAAGTTTTTTTGATCAATTAGAGGAAGCTAGTCGTCCACTACGCGACGGAAGTCCGCACTCTAAGTTGCCTGTTGCAGTTAGATTACTAAGTATGAAATCTGACTGGAATATTTCTCAAGGAGCCATGGACTCTTTCATCGACCTTATGCGTGAGCTAATTGACCGTGATGTCGACTTACCTCTTGATTTTTATAAGGCAAAGAGATTGGTTTCGAAGTTAGGACTTTCGGCAATAAGAATTGATTGTTGTGAAGCTGGTTGCATGTTATACTATAAAGATGATGCTGGTCTGGACAGTTGTAAATTCTGCGAAAAGCCTCGTTTCAAGAGGCTTTCCAGCGGGAAGATGGTCGCTATCAAGTCGATGCATTATTTACCTCTTATACTTAGGTTAAAGAGGTTATATGCGTCGATGAGCTCTGCTCCTCATATGAGATGGCACTTTGAAAATAGAAGACCACCCGGTGTTATGTGTCATCCTTCTGATGGAGAAGCTTGGAAGCACTTTGATAGGACGTATCCGGATTATGCTAGTGAACCGAGGAATGTTCGGTTGGGTTTGTGTGCTGATGGCTTCACCCCATTTTCTGTTTCTGCAACACCCTATTCATGCTGGCCTGTGTTTGTTACACCATATAATCTACCACCGGAGTTGTGCATGACTAGTCCATACATATTCTTGAACTGTATTATCCCTGGTCCACATAATCCAAAAAGCTTAATTGATGTATATNGCAACAAGTGAATAAAACTTAAAACTTATCTTATGAGATTTTGACTACTTATAACAAATTATTTATTATTTATTCTAGATTATCAATCTTTACTTAAGCCAACTGATTATATAAATATTCTCACACAATCAATGCTTAAAACTTAAACTATTAGTATAATTGCACTCATAATCCAGAAAATGAATAAAACGATAAATAAGTGAATGTATTCGCACTCTTACTTTTTGTTGACAAGTAGGATAAATAAGTGACATTATGCAAAGATTTACCAATAATAAGCAGAGTGAAAAGCCGTTGTCGAATTTGAAAGTCAATGGTACAACTCCTAATACTTGTATCCTATAAACATTTAAGATTCTATTCATACTAAAACAATAAATAAGTAAAAATATAAGAAGTATCTGACTAATTGTTCTAATGTACTACTTGGAAGTAAAATAAACAAAGAATTTACTAAAACAATAAATAAGTGAATTTACAAAACTTAAAGAAAGGTAACGAATTCTAACTCTCTTGTTAATGCTATTAATTTTACATACTATTAGTAAATTTTAACCTTTGATAACATGTTAGTTACCATATTTATTAGCTAGATTATAAATTTTTCTCTTGTTTTATTTGTATAGATGGAACATCGTACTTGGATGTACAATAGGAATTATCCTAATCGACGGGGATTGAGAGAGGATTTTGTAGAAGGGGTGGATGAACTCATTAGACATGCAATGTCACTTCCACCCTACCTACAAGATGGAATTATTAGGTGTCCTTGTGTTAAGTGCGACTGCATGAACTTTGAAAAACCGGATGAAGTAAAGGTTCATCTTTATAGAAGGGGGTTTATAAAAAATTACTTTGTGTGGAAATTTCATGGAGAGATAGATGGTAGAGATGGAATATTTCCTAATGTAGTTGTGGGTGAAAGTAGTAGGTCGGTGGATAATACAAATAGGGATTCCAGAATTCGTCATATGGTTTCGGATGCTTTTGGGATGCACTTTGGGGGTGATTATAATGAAATTATTGAAAAAACTCCTAATGATGAGGCAAAACGTTTTTTTGATCAATTAGAGGAAGCTAGTCGTCCACTACGCGACGGAAGTCCGCACTCTAAGTTGTCTGTTGCAGTTAGATTACTAAGTATGAAATCTGACTGAATATATCTCAAGGAGCCATGGACTCTTTCATCGACCTTATGCGTGAGCTAGTTGACCGTGATGTCGACTTACCTCTTGATTTTTATAGGGCAAAGAGATTGGTTTCTAAGTTAGGACTTTCGGCAATGAGAATAGATTATTGTGAAGCTGGTTGCATGTTATACTATAAAGATGATGCTGCTCTGGACAGTTGTAAATTCAGCGGAAAGACTCGTTTCAAGAGGCTTTCCAGCGGGAAGATGGTCGCTATCAAGTCGATGCATTATTTACCTCTTATACCTAGGTTAAAGAGGTTATATGCGTCGATGAGCTCTGCTTCTCATATGAGATGGCACTTTGAAAATAGAAGACCACCCGGTGTTATGTGTCATCCTTCTGATGGAGAAGCTTGGAAGCACTTTGATAGGACGTATCCGGATTATGCTAGTGAACCGAGGAATGTTCGGTTGGGTTTGTGTGCTGATGGCTTCACCCCATTTTCTGTTTCTGCAACACCCTATTCATGCTGGCCTGTGTTTGTTACACCATATAATCTACCACCGGAGTTGTGCATGACTAGTCCATACATATTCTTGAACGGTATTATCCCTGGTCCACATAATCCAAAAAGCTTAATTGATGTATATTTGCAACCACTGATTGACGAGCTGAAACAGTTGTGGTATGATGGTGTTGAAACATATGACGTATCAACCAAACGGAATTTTAATTTGCGTGCCAATTTAATGTGGACAATTAATGATTTTCCTGCGTATGAAATGTTGTCTGGGTGGATGACTGCTGGGAAGCTAGCTTGTCCGTACTGCATGGAAAATAGTAAAGCGTTCACTTTGAAACATGGCCGAAAGCAATCATGGTTCGATTGTCATCGTCAGTTCTTGCCTCCTGATCATGAGTTTAGAAGGATGAAAAATGCATTCAGAAAGAATAAAATTGAATGTGATTTTCCACCTCCGATACTTTCAGGAGAGGAAATTTGGGAGAGGGTCCAGAGCTTCAATAAAGTTACTGAAGCTCCACCTTATAGATTCCCAGGATACGGTGTTACTCACAATTGGACGAAAAGGAGCATATTTTGGGATCTGCCTTATTGGAAGGATAATCTTCTCCGTCACAACCTTGATGTCATGCACATTGAGAAGAACTATTTTGATAATCTGTTCAACACAGTGATGGATGTTAAAGGTAAGACCAAGGATAATGCAAAGGCTAGAATGGACTTGCAAGAATATTGCAGGCGACCTGAACTACACTTGCAAACAGCACAGAATGGTAAGGTGTTCAAACCCAAAGCAAGTTACACATTCACTTTGGATGAACGACGGTAAATTTGTGATTGGGTTTCAAAACTGAAGATGCCTGAGGGTTATGCTTCGAATTTTGGGCGCAAAGTTGATATGGAGGCGGGGAAGTTGAGTTATTTGAAAAGTCATGACTGTCATGTCTTCATGGAGACCTTACTGCCTATTGCATTTATCCTTGCTCGAAAATTCTTCATGTTCTCGAGCAAAGAGGGGCAGCTGTGAGCACGTAAATTTTGCCCTATGAAAATACTTCTACAAAATCCACAAGAAATAATTTTCTAGTTATTTTTTATTTTTGTAGCATTTGTAGGAATTGTTCTTTATTTGTTTTTTTGTAATTAGTTGCATATTTAATATCTTAAAATCATTGAAAAATCATAAAAATTTTCAAATCATCTTCCCATATCATTTTAGGTTTTAATTGCGTTTTTAAAAATTAATTACTTATTAATTATAGAATTAATACATGAAATCACAACAAAAATATATCAGTAACTTTACATACATTTGTTAGCTAAATGAATTGGTTGATTGTTAGAAAATAGGTCATTAAGTTAATTTTGCAAATTAGTTGTGAATTAGGAGTATTCAAATAAAATGTTTTTTTTTTTTAAATTAAAGGAAAGAGAGAAGTAGGCTGTTTGGGACTTTGAATTTCGTTTGGACCAGTTTATTGTGAGGCCAAAGTCCACAAAAATCCACGACTCAGTCCTTTAATTTACCCGGTTCAATCCTAGTAATCCAAAACGATACCGTTTTGAAACGGTCAATCGTGGCCCTTCATTTCCTTGATCCAATGGCCTACAACTAATTCCCTTCCCCCCATATAATTATCCGAATCGGGTCCTCTAACCCCCAAAACCCTAAGACTCTCATCATCTCTCTCACTCTCTCTCAGAGCTGCAGCTGGAAATCGCCCCATGGCGGCGGCACCACTCCAATCAACCCCAAATTAACACCTCACACTCTTCACCTCACCCTCGTCATTAATCTAACATCAATTTTCCCAAAAGCCCCACCAAACTCGTCAATATTCAGATCTGAGAAATCAAAAAAAATCCAAAAATCACCCAGTCTTTTCTCTAGTTAGTTTATAGCCTTTGTGTTACTTATGCTTATATCAAGCAATGGTTTTTTGGTTAAGCCATTGTTTGATTTTAGATTTAGATCGCTTATTGGTCACCAAACTCTGTCCAGTCAAGTTGCTTCCAAAAAAACTTCGTCTCCTTTCAAAATCCGGCTCGCAATTACCATTGCTACATATAGCATTGGCTCGTATGAGAAATCGACGACCAATGCTAATGTAGCAATTCCTCTTGTACGCCGGAATCCGTGTTTGTTTGCTGAGGTTCAATTGTAGCTCACCGGAGTTAGTGTCATTATTCTGAATTAACTCAAATAGGTATAATCGTTTCCCTTTTCTAATGTCTTCACTTTTGTAGTTCATTAAAACTTCTGCTTTCTTTCTTTTAGTCTAGGGTTTCAGTACTATACTTTGTTTGAGTTTCTTAGTATAAATTGCTCATTAGAATAGTTAGCATGTTTAGTTAATTATTAACTTAGTTGATTCATGTTTTAGTCCGGATTTGATAAATTACTGTAATTTAGCCATATTTCTAATGGTTTGGAAAATGTTTGTTTCTGTTAAGGCAGTAAATATTTGGAAAGGGAAAGAATAAAAGGGGTAAATACTGAAGTATTGAAGGGCAATATAGGAAATTGGTTTAGAGAATCTCAAGTAGTTATACAAGAAGCTTCTAGTGACGGATTAAAATGCAATAAGACAAGGGAAATTAGGTTAAAATTGGGTCAAAACGAGATAATTTCAAAAGTTGAGAAGGTTGTTACAGGGAAAGGAATAATTTGAATGGACAACTGCCCAAAACTCTGTTAAAAAAGAGATGCCCTTTCCTAATTTTCAGCTGACACATTCTTCCCACATTTCTCTCTCATTCACTCATAAAGCACACCCTTACACTATATATGGACCTCCTGCATTTTCACTCACATACACACTAATTCTCTGTAGAAACTTCACACTCATTTCTTCATCCACATTGATTTCTTTTGGAAGCAAAAAAATCTGAAGTTAAAAAATAGATACAGAAAACAAAAAAGAAAGAAGAAAGATACAAAGTTGTTTTGTTCTTCAAATTTCTACTGGTTTTGCTTCACCTTCTTTTTGGAATTTCAAGTAGCTTTCAAGTTGTAGAACTATTTGTTTGAATGTGAGCTTGCTGTTGTTTCTTGTTGGCTGGATTTTCACTTTCCATCTTTAATAAAGTCAGCGTCTCGTTAAAGGAATGTTGTGCATGGAATGAAAAGTATGAGATGGAATTTGGCTATTAGTGTAAAACAGTCATACTGTGATCAGTAGCTATAGAGTAGGCTATATTTGTAAATTTAATTCCAATTTAGCTATACATATTCTGATTTAAGTTCATTGTACCTGATTTGAAAATTCAAGTGCCTGATGTTCTTTTTCCCAGACCTGTTCCATCAAGGATCTACCTGAATTGCGCCAGACTTGTAAATTGGCCCAGCTGGAGTTGGTTAAGCAAGTCTAGATCTCAGGTCGCTGGGCCTGAGATGCTAAACCCAATAATTTGGCCTGGACCAAAAGAATGATAGTCCACTATTATATTTATTTCCATTTGTATGATAGCAATGACTCAATTGATCAGCTTCGTTTTAACTTTTTAAATTGTTGGTTTGAACAAGTAATTACATCGTGGTTGCTTCATCACGATTTTCAAACAATAACCTAAGCACGTAAACTCAATTTGACGTGTTAAATTTCTTTGCAGTATGAAGTGACTAAATCTTTACTTCAAAAATTCTTTTTCATAATTCATGACCTTTACAGTTAATCTTAAACATAGAGAATGAATAATATCCGAATATCGTAGTTTGCTCTCGATGTGATTAATAATAAATCATCGTGACTGTGGGTACGGTTCTCGTGGCATGGTCACGATACGTAAATCCCAACTCAAGTGTATGTTTCACGCTACTTGACCACAACTTCAAATAATAATAATAAACATGTTTTAAATTGCAGGTGCATTTCACGTGGCGCGGTTTGCAACGTGCACCAAAACAACAAGTGTACGACATCGTAGCTTGCATAAATACTAAAAAATGGTTAAGTAAATAATTAAAAGGGGTAAAGAGTAAAATGCACAATAGGTCTAAAACATGTCATCAGATAATAAGCCAAGTATTAATTGTTAAGTAACCGTGCTAAAACCACAAAACTTGAGAGTGCCTCACACCTTCTCCTGAGTTAACTGAATTTCTTACCCAATCTTCTGTGTTCGCGAGCCATAAATAGAGCCAATTTATTCGATTTGGGATTTTAAAATAAAACGGTAACTTGGGACACCATAATAATTATTCCAAGTGACGACTCTAATTAAATAAATAATCCCATTTCGATTATGTCACTTTAATTGGAAAAACTCCCTATTCTTCAAAAAAAGGAGGTGTGACAGCTCTGGCGACTCTGCTGGGGACTCGAACCTAGAATATCTGGTTCTGGGTTCAGAATTCGAGCTTAGATGACTTTTATACTTGGCTTCTTTCTATCGTCTGATTTTAGCTGTTTGGGCCTAATGTGTTCATTGCCGCTTTTTACCGCTTTGATATTGCCGTGAATTGTGTATAAAACTACTGTGACACCCTTCTTCTCTCTGAGTCTTCTAAATCTTCTGGGAAGTGTGCTCTTCGCGTGGCTTCTTTTCTGTTAGATTTATACCCCTAATTTTAGAATGAGGACTGGACAAGTTTCAAAGCCGGTGAAGCTTCTGTATTCCCGGTATGTTGCACCCACCCCGGCTTGACTTTGGGACTAGAATTTAAACTTAGAATAACATAGCCTCATATCGGATCCCTAGTAGGAACTTTTGTTTGCATCACATGCATTTGACTTTGGGACTCAACACAGGGGTTGGGTCCATTTAGGACAGGTGTACCCAATATAAAAGACCATCTTGATGCATTTTACGTGCTACTGGTGCATATGTTTGCTTTGATTTGCATGTTGACTGGCTTTTAGCATACAAGAAAAAAAAAATTCAAGAGTGAGACAAGAGAGAAAATTTATCCGGTTTCTAAAAATCCAGGTATTTGAAACCACCGAAACTCATCTGAAATTTTGAAAAATAGAGGAAAAGAAAAATCATTTCAAAATGAGCCAAATATCTTCAAAAATCATGTTTTTTTTGTTGTGTCAATACTTACTGAACTACGCGGGTCTAATTCTCATCGGATGTGAGATCCGTAGGCAACCCCTATCAGGACCGGCCTCATTTTTGTAAAATTGAACAAACTAAGAACCTTTTTGAAACATGATCTTCACTCTGGGTCGTTCTTGTCAGAATAGCCTTAAAACGTTCTCCTGGGACGCCGGAAAGCTGTTTTCGCAAGAATAGCCACAACGTAAACCCTAGTAAGTCCTTCCCCTATAATCAACATTAGTTGGCAGAAATAGCCCTAAAAACTTTCTCCAGGTGCTAAAGGGCTGTATTTTCAAAAATAGCCCCTGTTTTGTTGCTGAGTTAATCTAATCGAATTTTCAAAATTAACCATTTTGTGTTTTTGGAAAATGTGTCGGTTCTGTTCATTTGTCCCTAATTTGCGTGCAAAATGAGCATTGTTTAGAATATACCTTTTCGGGTTGTGGATGAGATTCTAATAAGAATCCACATATGGTGAAATGACCTGGGGCAGGTCCGCAAGCATTCTGAAAGACCCAGACTAGGAAGTGCGTCTCCTAGGGGTGAAACTTGAATGACTCAAATTAGGAAGTGTGTATCCTAAGGATGAACTTAAATGACCCCCAACTAGGAAGTTCGTCTCCTAAGGGTGAAATCTCAATTTAGGAAGTGTGTCTTCTAAAAAGCATAACCTAAAAGACCCAGACTAGGAAGTGCGTTTCCTAGGGGTGAAACTTCAATGACTCAAACTAGGAAGTGCATCTTCTAGGGTAAACTTAAACGATCCAAACTATTAATTGCGTCTTTTAGGGGTGAAATTTTAATTTAGGAAGTGCGTCTCCTAAAAGTATAATCTGAAAGACCCAAACTAGGAAGCGTGTCTCCTATGGGTGAAACTTCAATGACTCAAACTAGAAAGTGCGTCTCCTAGGGATGAACTTAAATGACCCAAATTAGGAAGTGCGTCTCCTAAGGGTGAAATCTCAATTTAGGAAGTGTATCTCCTAAAAGTATAACCTGAAAGACCAAAACTAGGAAGTGCGTCTTCAAGGGCTGAAACCTTTAACCTAAAATTTAGAAGTGTGTCTCCTAAAGAAATAAAATCCGAAAAACCCGAACTAAAAAGTGTGTCTCCTAGGGTACAACCTTTTACCTAAAGTTAGGAAGTGCATCTCCTAAAAGTGTGGCCTGAAAGATTTAAACTAGGAAATGCGTATCCTAGATGTGAGATTGAGCTTGAGGACAACTATAAGCTAAGCTTGACTAAAATAAAAACTAACCCTATTCTCCAGGCGGGACTTCTGAACTCAAGAAAAACTAATGATTACCAACTTAACGAAATTGAAAACTGATCCTATTCTCCAGGCGGGACCCTAAACTTAAGGAAAGCTACTTAAGAAAACTAAAACGGACCCTATTCTCCAAGTGGGACCCCTGAACTTAAGGAGTGCTAAAGATTAACAACTTAAGAAAACAAAAATTGACCCTATTCTCCAGGCGGGACTCCTGAACTCAGGATAATTAAAGATTAACAATTAACAACTCAAGAAAACTAAAACTGACCCTATTCTCCAAGCAGAACCCCTGAAGACAAGGAAAGCTAAAGATTAACAACTTAAGGAAACTGAACTGACAACTTAGGGAAAACTAAGAATGCAACCCTATCCAAGCGGGACTCCTGAACTTAAGGAAAGCCAAAGATTCGTCTCGACTAGGGATGTGCCTAGGAGTTATGGTTCTTCTCAACTAGGGAAAATGCCTATGAGGTATGATCTTCTCAATAGCCTTTGCGTAAGCAGAACTGGGGCATTACACCTGAAAAATTCAAGCTTCCAAGCTTTGATATGAACATAGCCTTTATCCCAGTTTCAGACAAACAAAACTTGTGAGTTTAAAACACGGTGATTAGTTTCTGTCCTTGACTTCGAGGGCGCTTTCTCTTGCATTTGTCATGATCAACTTTGGTTTCATCGTGGAAGACCGTGCTTCTTATCAGCCAACTACTTTTCCGGACAACCCTTATCACAAAAAATATTCTTGATTCGTTCAAGTTCAATACCTTATACCCGACATGAATCCTAAAGAACACCTATTGTCATCAACTCAGTGCACACAATATTCTCCCATGTTTTATGCAACTTTGATGTGCTTGCCAAACTCTACTCTGTGTAATTAAAAAGCTGGTAGTAGATTTAAAAGTCATTTCTCACTTTTCGACAAAAATAGACTCAAAAGAGACTCAAATGAAACAAGAGGAACAAAGTAAGGAGAAGAATGAGAAGAGATGGTATTCAATAAGAAAATTCATCCAAAACAAATAGAAACTAATATGATTTGAAAGCCAACTCCACTGATCATGACATGCATTTTAGATTAAGCGGCCTGAACTGCCAAGCAAGTCTAATCTTTTAACTCTTGCCATACCTCTAAGCTGTGAAACTGCGCTTCAATGCTTCAATTGTCCTATCTGATTCATGATCCTCTTTTGCCTTGTAGTGCCCCGAAGGGTTTTCACCATTAAGCCTCTCTCGTTTTGTACCTTCTCTCAGCTCATCATCGTCTTATGGTGCTCGTGAGGGTTTTCACCGATAAGACTCTCTCATTTTATCATTTTTTTCTCTTTGTGCTGAGAATAAGGCATTACCCATGATGCAAGAAGATCCTACCTTTATCACACACTTGACTTGGCATCCTCAAAGATTGATCAGAAGGTCTTTCTTTGGACCGTAATGTAAGCTTTTGGACAGGGTTAGAAAGAAGGATGGCATGAAGGCTCAAAATAACTAAGACGAAAGGGTTTAAATTACAAGTATTGGAATCAGTTCTTCTTGCCCTAGTTTCTTTGGGACAGTGGAATTTTTTTTTGTATTTTTATTTTGTTAGGACTGAACCTCAAAGCGAGACTGCCTACGTATCCTTCAAAGGAATCAGGTCGAACATAGTTCCAACTACAATTCGTTTTGCCTTTTTTTTCTTTTTCTTTTTCTCTTTTCTCTTTTTTTTTTCTTTTTTTTTTCTTTTCACCTTTTCTACTTTTTTTATTTTTCTTTTCTAACTCTATTTCTAATTCCAAAAGATGGGTATGAAAAAAAATTAATTAACGCTCAAAAGAGGTAACAAAGGATAAATGTGTTTAGGTAGCAAAATAAAACGCCTTCGTCATTCCAACTTTGATCATGCGAAGTACAAAATATGAAATCTAAAATAAGCAGAGGAACCATACACAATATCCCTTGATGGAATCAACACAAACAAAAGGTATCAATGGGCAATACCTTCGTCCTAATGAATGACCCTTGTCAGTTTAAAGCAGACTTGACTCAACCTTATCTTAATGTGGAAGGATGCATTTCAACACTGACTGATCTACCTTAAATTGCTTGAGAAATATCTCCTTGTTGTATGCTCTTATCAAACTTTTGACTTTGCAAACTAACTGCCTCAGTTTCACTCAATTCAAGCTTCAAGTTATCTTAGAACGCGTGAATCTTTACTTGTTTCTTCAAATGCATCTTTTTTATCAGATTCAAAATTGTGTTTCGTTATTCCATGATTAGACCAGCTTTCAAGGTTAGGCTAAAAACTCCGGATGCATGTCATGTCGCTAGAACTAGCGTGGAGAGAGTTATATACAAGAAAAACTAAACAAATGGACTATAAATAACAAAAGATGAAAATCTCATTTGACCAAAAGATAGAAGAAATTGAACATCAAAATAAACAAAATGAAATCTAAGTTATAACCCTGAAACAACCTAGATGACAGACCAAAAGACACGAAGCACACTAACAAGACTCATCAAGACAGGAAAATTAGAGAGATAGAAGGGTTTGAATCACCAAAATAAACAAAATTAAATCTGGATTACAACCCCAGAATAACCCAGATAGCAGAAAAGACGACAAAATAAGCTACCGAGACTCCTTCCTGATGAGGAAAGGGGATGCTTTCTACTTACCAAGCTCGAGATCTTAGCCACTGAGTTGCACATCAAAATTACTGGGACTTTCACCAATTTCAATCACATTTTCTTCAGCAAATGGCTTATTGGCTCCGTTGACCAATTGCTCCTCAACACTGACTGTTTCATTCAAGATTGACGAGCTGAGAGATTTTGCAGTACATAACTCACCAAAGGACTTGAAAGAATCCCCATATTCTTTTCCATCACAAATAATCCCAACAATATGAGCGTTGTCATGTAGCAATACAGGATTCTGTGTGACACTTGGGGTATTACTGTCTTGGAACATAATTATCCCTTCTTGAATCATCCTTTCTTTTCCCTTTTCAAAGCCCGACAATCTTCATTAGAGTGGTACATAGACAGTACAGTAGGATCAAAACCTTTCACATATGGATCAGGAGTATAGCCGATGAGCGGCTCAATTAGGCTAAAATGTTTTAACTTTTCAAACAAGCTTGTGTAAGACTCCCCGATTGGTGTGAAATTATCTTTTTGCCTTTGTTTCCCTCCATGTCCATGTTTTTTTAAGGTTATAGGGTGCCTGAAAATGCTGTGAAGGTGAACGAGAATTTAGGGATGCTGGTGATGCCATAGGGAGTGACTCGATGGTTGGGCAGATAACTAGATATTGTACGGAGGATAATACTAGGGTGTATTATGTGGGGCTCGGGGATAGGTTTGGGGTTGGGGTTGAGGCTGAGTGTACTGGTGAGGCAGACCCTTTGGGCCACGTTGTGGTCCCGAGAACTTCCAGAGTCATTCTGAATTGCTTGTGTAGTTGCTTTTACAGCGGAGTAGCTCATGATCTTGCTTGACTTGAATCCCTCTTCCACCATTTCTCCCATATTTACCACATCGTTAAAAGGTTTACCTATGGCTGAGATCAAGTGGTCAAAGTAGGTAAGCTCTTGAGCTTGAAGAACGTACTCGACCATCTCGTCTTCTTCCATCAGAGGATTGACCAGGGCAGTTTGTTCTTTCCTCTGAGCCCGTATTTGCTAAAGCTTTCATTAGGCTTCTTTTCTATCTTGGTCAAGGATAGGATCCGGGATAATGTCTATAATGTACTGAAAGTGCCGGGCAAAAACCTGAACCATATCGTCCCATGTATATCACCTGCTAGCATCTTGGGCGGGTGTACCATTCCAAGGCTGCCTCACTCAAACTCTGACTGAAATAGGCCATGAACTACTCATCCTTCCCACCAGCACCTCTCATCTTACTGCAATAACCTCTCAAATAGGCCACAGGATCTCCGTGTCCGCCATACAGATCAAAGTTTGGTATCTTGAACCTGGCGAGCAGTTGGACGTCAGGGAACAAGCACAAGTCCTTGTACGACACACTTAATTGGCTTCCTATCCCTTGAATGTTCCTTAAAGATTGCTTTAAACTCTTCACCTTCCTGAATATCTCAACTTGCTCCACATGCTTAGCGGGCTTCTCGGTTTCAACAGCAGGCTCAAAGTGAGGGGTATAACAATAGGGATCCGGGACCTTGAAAGTTGGTTTTGGAGCATAGTATTGGGCATCAGGAACTTCCAACGCGGGTTCACCAGAAGATCGATAAATGGTAGGTTGTGGCGGGGCTACAAAAACAGGAATGGATGTTGGGGCGAGATATGAGTTTGTTTTGGCTGGTGGAGCATGAAAAGTTGGGAAGGGGTGTCAAGGTAGTTGTAGTAAAGAGTAAAGCCGGGAGGATGTTGTGGGAAAAGATCAGCAGTAGTGGGAATCTGGGCTTGTGACAGTGGTAGGATAGTAGCAAGGTTTTCTGTGTGGTTAGTGAGGAATGAGGGTGGAAGATGCCCGCTGATCCAAGATTGGTAGATTTCAACCATATGTTGTTTCAACCTTAGGACCTCTTCTTTCAACTCAGATTCTGATTCAACAATCTCCTTAGACGGATCGACAACACCTATGTCCAATTCCTTACTAGCCATGGCTGCCTTGCTATTTGAGCTAGTGTTTTATGGATGATTTGCCAGGATGCCACAAACTAACCTCCTTCCTGAATGATAACAATGAAAATAACAAAAGAGCAAAACAAAGCCAACATATTAACGTTAGGGCATTCATCAGATAATAATATCACATTACATGCGATGCACCTAGCAACAATTAATGGTTCTAGAATGAATTTAAGAGCCACAGGATCATATGGCATCATCCCGATTTGCTTGTTCCAACTTTCCTCTTTTATTTTCTTTAAATGCTCCTTGGTTTACAGCATTTTCTTTCTGCTTATCATTCTTTTCTTTCCTCTCATTTCTCACATCCCACAACTTCATCTTCTTTTTTCATTATCTTTAAAAATGACTCGATCGAACTCGATATAGGTTGCCTACATATCATGTTCCACATGAATCAGACCAAGTGTAGTTCTGAAAAAGTGATGGACAAAATAAACAAAATATTTTTAAATTTTTCATTTATAACTTTTTTGGTTTTCAAATGCAAAGTGAGAAGCATGAGGGGAAAAGACAACAGACTCAACTAGATGAGGATAAACTGTGACACAACCTAAAAGACTCAATACTACTGACAAGACTATAGAGTAAAAGACAACATAAAAAACGGACTCAAACATAAAAAGCCTCCTCAAGCAACTCTAGAATGCAATGTAACTAGTTGGGATGATCCTTGGGTCGTCTGTCATGCTCAAGCTCTAGTAAATGGATGAAGACCTGAATAAGAAGAGTAAGACCAAATAGAGTTTGTGACTTTGGACCCTGTGTGACACCACATCACCTCCTATTGGGCACATGCAAGACATGATTGGGCTATTTTTTGCATAATGGCCTACGTGGTCAAGGGTGGCTATTAGTGCAAACCCGACAAAAGTGGCATCTAAGACATTGAAATACCTCACTCAGGCTTATATGACTTCAAACTCCCAACAATCATAGTCATCAAAATTACTTTGCAGACTGACCATTTTGCAAAAACGGCCAATATGGCCAAACGTGGACAGAGACGCAAACTCAACAAGGACGGACCTTAAAGTAATGGGAACATTTTTGTACTCAAGATTTTAAGACACGGGCCACTAAACCACTTTTGCGAAAACAACCCCATTTTGCAAAACGATCGATGTGGCTAGACATGTAAATTCAACAAGGACGGACTTTAAAGTAAGGAGACATCTAATTGTGGATTCAAGACTCTCTGAACACGGTTCAACAAACCACTTTGTAAAAATAACCCTATTTTGCAAAACAGACGATGTGGCCAAATATGGCTAGACATGCAAGATTTGGCTACGACCCCGAAGGAAAGAACTTGAGACTCACTAGGAAGATAGGATCCTATGTGAGTTGGCTACGTATCACGCCCCGAAAGACGAGAATCAGGTATGCGTAGTTAGGGAGGATTGGATATGGGAGAAAGCTTTGAAAATTGCAACTAATATGGAAAAACTATTTATTTTGTTTTTTGTCTTTTTTGAAAAATGATAAGAAAGTGTAAAATCTTTTTTTTAATTTTTCCTTTTTAGAAAACGAGGAAAGAAAACTAAAAGTGATAAAACCCTCAATATTCTCTCTTACTTCATTTTCACCCTTCTTTTCAAAACATAAGACCCCCAAATGACCTGTCTATCCTCAAAGATGCAATATTTAGCACATTAGATGATTGAATGTCCTTTTGGGCCCGTAGCCCCATTTGACATAATTTTGGACAGGCTACTACAAAAGGAACACAGTACCTAGGACTGGGCCATGCTATGTCATAATGATATGATGCACATAGTAATGACCTAAAGGCTAACAGACGTTTGGGGTTCACTAAAAAGGCAATTCGGGGGAGCGTATGGTCGATGGTGGCTGCTCAAGCTTTCCACCCACTCCATACGTCCGACGGCTCCCCCTTCTAATATAAGGGTGATTCAACAAAGAGTTCGTGTACGCGACGTGTATTACGAGGACTTATTGCAGAAAGAATGACTCAGGGTTATGCAAATAATGACAGTTATAAAGCAGTAACACATAAAGAAAAAATATAAACGCATAAACAACTAGCAAATAAAATAAAACAAAATAAGAAACAAACAAACCAAATAAAGAACATAAAAACCTCAACCGAATATTCTAAAAAGCCAACAAGATCAAGTACCAGCTCGAACTTGCAACTCCCAAGCTTAATCAAAGCTGTCACACCTCTTTTTTTTCACCCCCTCAACCATTTTAAAATGATAAAAATAATTTTTGAAGCTCAAAAGGTTTTTTCAATTAGAAAGTGACAAAATTTGTGTTTCAAAAGATTTTTCAGAGTCGCCATTTGACATTTGGTTCCAGTGTGCCAAGTCACCATTTGAAAATAATTTTTCTTCAACACATTTGACTCTAAAACTGACTGCACCAGAAATTCCGAGTAGGGGGTTCATTTGACTCGGGGAGAAGGTGTTAGACATTTCCCGAATTTCGTAACAAGTACGGTTGCATACATGATCAAGTTGGCTTTTAAGAATACTCAAAGTGAGGCGAAACACACAAAAAAAAAAAATAAACACAAAAGATGTTCGAGGTTGTCCCCCACATGATAAAAGAGAAATAAAACTAAAACAAAATTACTAAAATTCTATACTACGCTTCTATGATGTAGTCTGCTTTGGCCTCCATATACATGCAATACGAGGCATTCCCCTTATTAAAATATTTACATAATCCTCCAGACATTCCCCGAATAAATAACAAATCAAGGGACAACTTCAAGTCTCAATACTAACTGTAAGAGACCATCCTATTGCTTGCCTACTCAGTTTGGACGGCCTAAACATGCCACTAGCGATCCAAACAAATAAAGTAAAACAACTAACATGATAAATTCAATTTTCATTCTTGACGTCCGGCCCCACGTTCAAAACAGCGAAAATGCTAACTCTCTTTGCCTATGCATGATGCTATATCCTTCTGACAATTATTACAGCCACAAAACATCCAAGACAAATAAACAATATAAAATCAGAGAAGCCTAAAATTCATAACTAACATGGATCAAAACTAGAAAAAATCTACTTGAGATCTTCATGACTCGTTCAATCCAAAATCCTTAGTGCACTATTTTTCTTTAAAAAAAAGCTTAGCAATAGATTAATGATTTAACAATCACAAGATTTCATAGTCCTTAAACTAATGATAATTGAAAACAGTACGAATACCATCCAAATAAATAGACACATAATCTCAAACGAATATGCACAAGATTGTTTCATTCCATCAAAATTAATTGCAAGGGCACGTTGAAAATTTAAGAGAGACAAATTTAGAAATGGACCTTTCAAAGTGCTTCCAATCCAAAGTTACATTAAAAGAATGGACTCTACAGGAAATTGATCACGGACCAAAAATCACGAACGGACCACCTCTTGATCGGAAATCGAACTCGACTCGAACCAGAGAGAGCACCGAAGCACAGAGAGCAGACTAGAACTCTGAGTTCGGATCTTGAAATCCGGACGGCGCAATTTCTTGAGACTTGCGGCTCTGTTTTTGAAGAGATAAAGAGGGACGGAATATGTTGTGGTATTTTGGTGATTCACAATGTGAGAGATGGCTAAGAGATAGAGGTTATGGGTCCTTATTCATGGTGGTGTAGTTGAGTATTTGAAGATGGTGAAAATGTAGAATAAGACGGCGGTTAGGAATTTTTCGTTGCTTGCTCTGCTCTCTATCCGTTCCTCCCTCTGTGGCTGTGTGTATGTTTATATATCTTTGCTTAAAAGGTAAGCAAAAATCCAAACTGTCAGTGTGTGCGCTGTGCAAATATGATCTTGTGTCCCTTCGTCTCTATTCCTTATCTATTGAATTTGTTAAGAGAATATACAAAAATGGACAAAGGAAATTACTTGGAGTAAAAATAATGGGACACGCGAATATTACTACTATTGATACGCGGCGTCTTCCTGAGTTTCTTTGGAAGGGCGACGTAAGGCTAGGCAATCGATGTCAATACGATTGTCGGCCGCCAACTGAGGTCCCCTCCGCACGCTAGACTAGAATGTCAGTGCCATGCGGAAAAATCAATATCGTAGGCAACGAAAAAATTAAAAGCAGTAATTAATGATAAATGCTGATTGTATTGAAAATACTGAAAGCTATTACAAAGCTAAAGCGGTGTCGAGGGGGAGAGACACTAGTACAGAGAAATGATTGCTTGCTTGAATGTTTGAATGCTTGTTCCTCCCTAATAATGCTTAAAAAAAATAAACCTAAGTTACAAGAGTTGACCTATGAAAGCTGGAAATACGTACTGAATGTAAAATGAAGTAAACCTACTCTATATTTACAATGAAAAAGACTTAGACTTCTACAAAGTAGGAGCAAGTCCAGTTGCAGCAACTTTGTCATTAGCATCAGGGTCTTCGCGCGTGTTGCTGTCGGCGCGCGCGACACTATTTGTGCCTGCCTGCGGCTGGGCGCTGGCGCTTGGATCATGAAGGATGTGCGCGGCATTGTCTGTGTGCGCGGCGCTATTGGCACTCGCAAACTGCTAGGCGCCGGCAAGGAGTGTTGGTGGGCGGACAGAGGCACAGGCGCGCTTGTCACTTGGCGCTACCGAGATCACGGGACCGACCATGGTACCAGGCTTGGAAAGGCTTGCCAAGGCGCCACGGGACGCGTCCAAGGAGTCATGGGGCGAAGCTGGAAAGCCGCCCATGACAAGAGGGAATGGAGGGGAGCTTACGGTCCATGTGCATTGACTAGAAAATCACTACATTCCATTATTATCCTTTGTTTGTCCTAACGCTTTTTCGTAAATATCACCATTTTTGAGGACTTTAAATATCCACAAAAGCTGTGGATGTCATGGCTATGCGTGGAAGAACGAAAGCCATAAAAAAATGTAACTCCAGGCAACTACCTATATGAGCCTGCGTATTCAGTGCACATGTGCAAGTGAAGGGCCCACCCTGCCATGTTTTGCTATTCACTATTAGAAGTTACACTCCCTATAAATGATAACTAATGCTCTTACGTTATTGGTAATTGTAGTATCATGTCTTGATTTAGTTCAAAAGCGTAATACTAATGGTACAATATTAATTATTGCAATATAATACTATTTTCATGTAATTAAACTGCATTTTGTTACATAATATAATGGTATTCTTCGATGTTTGACAAGGATAATGGGCTCATCTATTATAAGGATTCATCAAAAGAAAAAGGAAAATTTTGAAAAAAAAAAGGATTTTTACATATTCAAATATCTTATTCAGTTAAATAATATTACGGGTTTTTTTGGAAGGAAAAAAGAAAATTTAGAGAAAATAATTTATACAAATTCAAAAAAATATGGTATCTTTTTGGAATAAACTAAAATTACCAAAGGAATTTGTAATTAATTTGTTCACAAAGTTCGCTACACTATATGTCTTGAGGATGTGAATGGACAACGAATTACTGTAAGTTATAACAATATAATAAAAAATAAAAAAAAATTTACATCAAATTATTTTTTGTTAATATATCGTTAGTATGGTATTAACGGCATACATAAACTGTTTGGAGTTTATATAGTGATACTTGAAATCAAATGGTTTAGTCCGGCGTAGAGTTAACCCTTATTAAATAAACATGTATGTGAAATTTCAATCTTAAAATATGTTAATTACGTAAACATAAATGCTCTTTGTAAAATAATTGGAGTAATACACTTTAAATTTTTTTATATAATCACATGTTGGGCATATGGTTTATATATAAAAGTCAAAACAAGCATAATATTAACCACTATAACTAAGCAGAATACAAATTATTTACAAAAGGCTAATCCTTAAATATTAATGCGCCATTTCAAACCAAAACATTGAATTACTTTTATTATTATTAATTCAGCTATTCTCATTTAGGAAAAAACTTTGCTCCAACTTAATATAAAATATTAATATAAATTAATATTTTTTGTATATATAACCGAAAGAGTAATCTGGTTAAAAAATAACACAAATTAGAACTCACGATATTATTGTTCAAATTGTAATAATTTTATTATCTTCATGATATTTGAATGTCAAGTTGTCACGATCCAAAATCCACTAAAGGTCGTGATGGCGGCGTTGACAAGCCAACAGTGATTGGTCAACTTAATTACTCATTATATTACTTTAAAATCGTAATTTCCATTAATTAAATAGTATGAAATAGAATTTATAGGGTAGATGATAATAATTACGTGAACTACCATACCAAACATCCAGTAGAAGCCCCCAAAACCCGGTGTCGCAAGTGCATAAGTATCAACTAGAAAATATAATGAAATACAATATCTGTCTGGAATACAAGTTAGACAGGAGAATATAAATAACTCTGATGGGGACACTGTATGTTGCGGATCGTAACAAGGAATGCAGCTCACGGTGAAGTCCCCGCAATCACCGCGCCTTTGCGCCCAAAAGACTACCAGACATATATGTACTTGCACAATAAGTGCAGCAAGTCCAGCATGAGTAAGTAAATTAACGCGTACCTAGTAAGTATCTAGCCTAACCCTGGAGAAGTAGTGACGAGGAGTCGACACCGACACTTACTAGTGGCTCAATAAATCAAATACAGTAGAAAGTAAACAAATATGAGGCAGAGTAAATAAATGAAAAAACAAGTATAGATACGTAGTACAATCCTTCTCTCAATAATAAACTCAAGCTCTCATTTAGCAGTTACCTCCTTTACCTCCCATTTTTTGAAAACCATTTTTGGGGGCTTTTGTTTTCGTTTCTTTCTTTTTTGAGTCCGGAGTATATGTATATATTGGACATCACCAGATAGGTCGTCACAGTTCAAATCAGGAAAACTCATAGATACACTGGCTTTTTGCCAAATAATACGCCTAATTCCATAAGAATATTTTATACAAATGCTGAGGTGCACGGCCCGATCCCATCATAATGTGCCGAGGGTCGAATGGCACGAATCATAGAACATCTATTATATTGCCGAGGCAAACGGCCCGTTCTCATGAGAGTGTGATACATAATCCTGCCTAGGCGAACGGCTCGATCCCATCATAATTTGAGCACTGCCGAGGGTCGAACGGCACGAACCATAGATGTATCTATTATACTTCCGAGGCGAACGGCTCGATCCCATTAGAATAATAAGCTTTAATGTGTCCTTGACCCATTCACGAATAAACGTGCGAGTTATGAGCTTTAAAGAAGCTTTTCGATGAGAATGCACAACGCGGGAGGAATTCGTAAGAGGAGTACAATTATTCAGCGGCTAATCATGAAACCCGCCAAATCTCTACAATAGCAAGTCTATCACTCTACGCAAGTCTAGTCTCAAGTTGTAATGCGAAATAAAGGAATTAAACGAGCAAAGATAACTCCTATTGTACAATTATAGCATGGTGTGAACCTAAGTCTACCAGGACAATAACATGAATTTAGCTACGTAAGGACTCTTGTTACCTCGTGCATATGTAGCCCTCGCAACAAGTAGCACATATCAAATATATCACCTAGGGGTAGTTTCCCCTTACAGAGTTAGACAAGAGACTTACCTTGCTCCAAAGTTCCATAACCGGCTCCAAAGCCTCTCTAACATCTCAAACCAATGTCCGTCGCTCCAAAGCTAGTCAAACAATGTGCAAACCAATAAACATATACTCTAATACCCATAATTAATCAATTTATAATAATTCCAACTCCGCTCGAAAAGTCAATAAAGTCAACCCTCGGGCCCACGTGCCCGAATTTCAAAAATGTTTTAAGAGAAACCCTACCCATAACATTACAAACTCAAATATATAATTTATTCCTAATTGTATTTTCAAAATCGTGGTCAAAATCCAAAAATATAAATTTCTAGGTTTTCTCTTAAAATCCCATAATTTTCATAATTTTTTACAAGCCCACATTCGTATGTTTAACTCAAAACTTGTAGAAATTACTTATCTCATCATTGATGATGAAAATGACGCTCCAAATCGCTCCAAGGTCGGCTCCCATGGAAGAAATAAAATGAAAATGAGCCAAACTCACGCACTTAAACAAGCCCTCTGCCCATCGATCATTGCACCTGCGGCCACTTGACTGCTTCTGCGATTCCGCAGGTGCGGCCAAACAATCCGCTTATGCAGTTTTCCTAAAGCCTCCCACATCTGCATCTGCGGACACGAATTCGCAGTTGCGTCCGCCGTCCGCTTATGAGGAAATGTCCTAGCTTCCCGCTTCTGCTTCTACGACTTCATTTACACTTCTGCAATCGCGCAGTTGCGGATAATATCATCGCACCTGCGACCTCAGTCCAGCCCTGCCCAGGTCGCTTCTGCGAGCCACTGCCTCGCTCCTACGGCACCGCACCTGCGGTCCTTCCTGTGCTGAAAACGCCAGCAATCAAAGTTTCCAGCATTGCCTCAATTTCAATTTTCGATCCGATTTCAATCCGTTTCAAACCCGGGGCCCCAGGGACCCTATCCAAACATACCAACACATCCCAAAACACGACACAAACCTACTCCGGGTCTCAATCACACCAAACAACATCAAAATCACGAATCAATGATCGAAACCTTTCTTTAAGCTTTCAAACTTTTAAACTTCGACGAACGCGTCCGAATCATATCAAAACATTCCGGAATGACGCTAAATTTTGCGCACCAGTCATAAATCCCAATACGGACCTATTCCAAGGCTCGGAACCCCAAACAGATATCGATAACACAAAAGTGCACATCAAATCAAACTTAAAAAATTCTTAAACTTTCAATATGTTAACTTTCCATAATAAGCGCTAAAATGCTTCCGGACCATCCAATACTCAACCAGAACACACGCGCAAGTCTGAAATCATCATAAGAACCTACTAAAACCTTTAAATTCTGATTCCGAGGTCGTTTACCCATAAGTCAAACCTTAGTCAATTCTTCCAACTTAAAGCTTTCGAATTTATAATTTTTTTTCCAAATCAACTCTGAAATTCAATTCCGAACACACGTACAAGTCATAAAACATGTGAAGCTACTCAAGGGCTCAAATCGCCGAACGACGCACTAGAGCTCAAAACGACCCGTCAGGTCATTACATTCTCCCCCAGTTAAACAAACATTAGTCCTCGAACGTGCCAAGAACTGCTCCGGAGTTGTCCAAAATCACTATTTAACACCCCGTGCAAAAACCCCATCCCACTCGCATTTGCCAAACAGTGCCAAACAAAATTCTGTTTTCTCTCCGTACAGGCGATACGCGTGATCAGTGTCACGCCAGAGCTCAGATGGTTGATTCTCCCTCGTCCGGTGGTGAAAAGACACCGGACTTGTCCCCAAAAGCAGCATCTTTCAATGGCGCATCTTTCCCAACAAACCTCGTCTCAAACAATCAACCCAGCTGCTACAGATTTGCAAAAGAAGATTGGGGTCACTATACCAAATTTTCGCCTGGGAGCTTCTGAAATTTCCTCGCTCGATTCTGAACCAAATAGAGCCATTCCAAGTGCTGGAGATTCATCTCCAAGTCCTTTCCGACTTGCCCACCAAATTTCAGACGATTTCACCGCCGGAATAATGAGCTTCGACCACCTAAACATGGCAGAAATGCACCAGTTGGTCGGGACTGATGTTCTGCTATGCCAATTGGCCCAAGACCAATGCCAATCAACTCCTGATGTTCAAGAGAACGTTCCCACCCCTCAATTCCAATTTTCGTTGAGCCAAACTCCACAATATTGCAAAATAGGGATTTGACAGTGTCGCGCACACCAGGTATTCGACCAAATGTTAAAGCCATTGTAGAAGCCCAATTGGTTGGCCAGGGCACTCTTCAATCTTCTCCAAGTCATAAGGAAACTAGTCGTCAAGATAAAATTCAAGAATCACATCAGAAAAGTGATGATCACATTTCATCTTCTACCACAGGGAACCAGGACACTGGCAGTGATGGTTCATTATCAGTGGTGACCACTATGGCTGCCAATCCTATTCAATATGATACTATAAATACTGTCGATGTTGGTAGCCTAATGGATAAAACAGGAGATGCACAGTCTGCTTGAGTTCCTCCCCAGCTGCAGCTTAGTACAGAAAAGCAGTTAAACAAAACTGCTGCACCACTAATGTAAATGCCACAAGCACCAGCTCATCCTAATTCCCATGCTTCCACAAGCCACAGTAAAAAGGTTAGCTTTGAAGCTCCCACACACATAGCTCAACAGTTGGAGGATCATGTACAAGCCAATGACACTGCCCTGCCCACATCAGTTAAGGAGAAGCAAACCAGGGAACAACCAGTAAGTTCAATTCCTGCCCCACTCAAGATTTCTTCTAATTTTTATAAACCAATGCATCCCAAGAAACCATCTAAACTTCCAACAAAAGAAACAACAGTTAAACCAACTGTCGCAACAACAACTCATAACACACCAATCACTAAGTCAATTCCACCATCTAACACCAATAACAAAGGGAAAGTTGAAACCAGTACAACCCCTCCCCTCTCCC
>MCJB01049043.1:31151-51005 GCA_002018475.1 Nicotiana obtusifolia
CCCCCCCCACTGTCACACAATCTTTTGTTACAAGATTGAGAGCAAGACATGAAACTTAGATAGCCCCAATCCAATTTATCCATCCACTCATTACCACAAAGCAAGGTAAGCCTGTAGTAATATTCAAAAGAGAAGACTACATGATTAAATTTGCAGAGAGGTGTAAATATACAGTGGTAGGCAAATTTCTCAACACAATGACAAGAATGGAGGTTATTAGGAAAAGCTTTATAGCTCAGACTGAGCTCAGAGGAAGAGTTAAAATAGCTCATTTCAATGCTAGAACTGTCTACATTGATTTGGATAATGAATATGACCATGCCATAGTATGGACCAAGCAATACATGTACATTCAAGGTCAAATGATGAAGTTGGAAGCCTGGAACCCTACTTTCAAACCAGATGAGGATTCACCAATTGTACCAGTTTGGATAGTTATTCCAGAGCTGTCATGGCACCTCTATTACATGGAAATCCTCACCCCCCTGCTCTCACCAATAGGTAAAGCTCTGTTCCTTGATTTAGCCTCTTTTCAGAAAACTAGAGGCTGTGTTGCAAAGGTCAAAATCCAAATTGACCTTACTAAAAAGAGGCTTACACATGTGTGGTTAGGCTATGATGAAGATGTTAATGGAGATAGTCAATGGTTGGAGGTCCAATATGATAATGTTCCAGAATACTGCACACATTGCAGATATCAGGGCCATTCAACTCTTGCTTGCCAGATTAAAAAGAAAGATGCAAAGAATCAGAAAAGAAAAGAAGAAGCTGCTGGTGCAAGCAATAGTCAGCAAGCTCAGAATTAAATCAAAAGTAAAGCTAATACACCTCAACAAAAAGAACCCCAAAAGAGCTTGGAACACCAGACTTCAGGAGATGCTCCTTCAAATGAGGATTGGCAAATTCAAAGGAAAAGAAACTTCAAAGGTATGAATCAGACCAAACAACAGCAGCAGGTCTACCTGCCTAAGCAAAAGGAAGCTCAACCAAAGGTAACAATCAACCAACTGTCCAACCAAGACACACAACCAGGTATGTTTTCTGTTCATTCTCAGATACTACAGAAGTTAACACTTCTAATGCTTTAATTTCTGTCCCCCAATCCCTTAATTTCTCTGTTGTCAATGAAGTTCAAGGAGGAAAGGAGAATTGTCAGGAAAAACCTAGTCTAGGACAGGACGGGGTAACCAGAGGGGAAGGGATTCCTCATGTTTTGCATGAGTGTGCTGAGGCACGATTGGCTGACCATAGGCAGACCCCATTATACACTGATCTCTCTACACCAAGTAATCCCAGACAGATGTCTTCTAACAATGAAAATGAGGTAGAACTTTGTGAGGTACTCAGTTCAAATGAGAATGATTCTAGTATGCAGAGTGAGGCTCTTAAAAGACTCGCAAAAGGAAAAGCCCCTGCAGTGCCAGAATTTAGCATACAGTCTCCAAAATCTAAAAACAAACCAAGTTAGAAAAAGAGAAAAGCCATAAGGAAACAGACTGCAGGAATCACAATCAGTGAACCTGCAGAAACTCCCCAACACACCACTCCCCTATCTCAAACCCCAACTGCTTAACCGGAAAAGAAAACACAATTTGTTTCTGCTGCTAAGACACTATCCTATAAGGATACTGTCACTGACCCCTAATTGTCTCAGCCTCTACTCGACGAGCAAGAGCAAGCAAACAATGAAAAGGACCCCTCACCTCCACAAAATCAGAACACAACACCAGCCATAGATCCCCTTGAAGCATGTCCTCTCAACAAACACTCATTTGACTTTGATGAGTACAGACCCATCTTTTCAGAAGATGAAATGAGTGGAAGTGTTGAAGAGGACACTGATTTTAGTGAGACATCAGAGAAGGATCAACAATGCAACCTCCTAATTGATACCTTCAAGTGGGGAACAACAACAACAGGATATAATTCACAACCATGGCTTATCCCCTACGTCATATCACCCATCACCAAGGCTAACAAGAAGCAGAGCTGCTAGGAGTAGTAACATACCACCAAATATCAACCCCCACCAGTTTTAATGATAAGTACACTCATATGGAATGTCAGAGGTATCAAAACCTCTGGAGCCATTGAGAGGCTTAAATCATTAAAGCATGCTCACAAATTATCCTTCATAGCTGTCCTACAACCCTTTCTAGACACCTCCCACATTAACTAATACAAAAACCAACTTTCCATGCAGTATGCAACCTCAAACTCCAATAATAAGATTTGGTTGTTCTGGGATAAGGACTTTACTGGTACAATCCTGGATCAGGATGAACAACAGGTTACAGTTGAGCTAACACATGTTGAAGTTGCTCAAAGAATGCATATAACAGTTGTTTATGCCAAATGTAAACCTGTATTGAGGAGGCCACTGTGGGACAATTTGAGGTCCAGGTCCTTTATTCCTTCTGTTCCATGGTGTGTTGTTGGTGACTTCAATGTCATAGCCACCATTGAAGAGAAAATTGGGGGCATTCCTTATCAAATCAACAAAAGCTTAGAATTCTTGAGTATGATTGAAGACTGTGGTCTGACTGATCTTGGATACTATGGATCCAAGTACACATGGTCAAATGGTAGAGGTCCTTGTTCAATAGTTTGGAAAAGATTAGACAGAGGATTGGCAAATGATAGTTGGCTGGCAGCACACCCTGCTACCACCATCACACATTTGGTATCTGCAGGCTCTGATCACTCTCCACTTCTCATGGAATTAAATGACAGACACACCAATGCCATTAGATACTTCAAGTTTCTCAATTGCTGGATAGAAAATGAAACATTCATGCCACTGGTACAGCACATTTGGAACACCCCTGTCACAGGAAACCCAATGTGGATTTTCCACCAAAAACTAAAGCCCTAAGCCATGCACTCTCCAAATGGTCAAGACAGGAGTATGGGGACATTTTCCAAAAAGTAAAAGACTTTGAGGACAAGGTTAGGGAGGAAGAGGAAAACTGGGGAAGGACCAACAAGGAAACAGATAGAATAGCAGCCTATGAACTCACTGCTCAGTACATCAAGCACTTGAAAACTGAGGAGGCTGTTTTGAAGAAAAAAACACAACTGCAATGGTTTAAGGAGGGAGATGCCAAATCTAAATACTTCCATAGCCTGATTAGAGGTAGAATAAGGAAACTTTATATACACAAAATCAGGAATGAGGATAATGAATGGATCACAGGAGATGAAGCAATTGGACAGGCAGCCTGTCATCATTTCCAAGATTTGTTCACTGATACTGGGGGGTCTATTAGAGAGGATCTGCTATCCTGCATTCCCTCACAGATTACAGAGGCAGATAATGACAATCTCAGCAAAGAACCTACAATGGCAGAGGTGAAACAGGCAGTCTTCTCAATGAGTCCAACTAGTGATGCAGGGCCAGATGGACTTAATGGGAAGTTCTTTCAGTTTTGCTGGGATGTCATCTAAGTGGACCTTCTAAATGTGGTGAAAGCTTTCTTTTGTGGCCAATCCATGCCCAGATACATGACACAAGCATGCTTGGTTCTAATACCCAAAGTAGAGTTCCCCAATACCCTATCTGAGTTTAGACCAATAAGCTTGAGTAATTTCCTCAATAAGATTGGATCTAAGATCCTTAGTTCAAGGCTGGCTTCCATCCTCCCTAGAATTATCTCCCCAAACCAGACAGGCTTTATAAAAGGCAGAAGCATTTCAGAAAACATCATGCTTGCACAGGAAATTGTTCAAGGGATCAAAAAGCCAAACAGAGGTGCTAATGTAGTCCTAAAGCTGGACATGGAAAAAGCATATGATAGAGTATGCTGGTCCTTCACATGTATCATGATGAGAAGAATGGGATTTGGGGAAACATTCATTGATATGGTCTAGAGAATAATGTCAAACAATTGGTACTCTGTCATAATTAATGGAACCAGATATGGTTTTTTCCATTCCACCAGAGGTCTTAAGCAGGGTGACCCTTTGGCCCCCTCACTCTTTATTTTGGGAGCAGAATTGCTATCCCAAATGCTTAACAACCTCACACATGATCAATTCTTTAATGGATTTTACATGGAGAAGAGAGGACCTCAAATCACACATCTGAGCTTTGCAGATGATGTGATTATCTTCACTTCTGGATGTAAAACTTCATTGCTAAAGATCATGAGAGTGCTACAGAATTATGAACTGGCATCTGGACAACAAATTAACAAAAGTAAAAGCCACTTCATGACTGCTTCCTCTGTGTTCCATTATACCAACAGGAGAATTCATCACCTGATAGGCTTCACCAGAAAAGACTCCCCTCTTACCTACTTAGGATGTCCCCTGTACACAGGTAGGAAGAGAATTAGGCACTTTAATTGCATCATCACTAAAGTAGTAAGCAGGATTAGAGGATGGCATGGTAGAATGATGTCCTATGGTGGCAGACTAACTCTAATAAAACATGTACTTCAGTCCCTCCCCATACACTTACTCTCTGCTGTCACACCCCCAAAGGCAATTCTTAAACAGATTGAGAAACTAGCAGCCAATTTCTTCTGGGGAATGAACAAGGAAAGAAATAAGTATTACTGGGCATTATGGCATAAACTAACTTACTCGCTGGAAGAGGGGGGCATTGGCCTGAGATCCATATCTGAAATTTGTAAATCCATAGAGTATAAACAGTGGTGGCATTTCAGAACCAAACACACACTGTGGACTGAATTTCTCCTTGCTAAATACTGCAAAAGATCTCATCCCATGTCCAAAAAATGGGATTCTGGACAATAACAATCATGGAGAAGACTAATGATCACCAAAAAGACTGTTGATGCTCACATTAAATGGAGGTTGCATTCAGGAAACACCAGTTTCTGGTGGGATAACTGGTTAGGTATTAGACACCTAGCTGGTTACAGATAATTAGGAGGCAGGCCAGGGAATATCAAAGTTTCAAAATTTTGGAATGAAGGATAGTGGGACATTCAAAAACTCAATCAAATGGTACCTATGGCCATGATTCCCCTCATCTTCCAAACCAAAATATATTATAATCCCTGCCTCAGAGACAGACCAATACGACAACCATCCACATCTGGTGAGTTCTCTTGCTCATCAGCATGGTCAGTGTTAAGGGATAAAAACCAGATTCTCTTTTCTAACAAAATGACTTGGCATAAAAAGATCCCTTTCAAATGGCCTTTCTGCTTGTGGAGAGCTTTGAGAAACAAGCTTCCTACTGATGATAGAACAGCCAAATTTGGCCCCCCCACTGTCACAAAATGTGTTTGCTGTATTAGATCTGCTGTAGAGACAGTGGAACATATTTTTCACACTGGACATTTTGCTAAAATTATAAGGAAGTACTTCAATGGACTAGTAGGAATCCCTGATCATATACAACCACTGAAAATGCACCTAATGAAATGGTGGCTTCTAAAGAAGGAAAATGAGGTGCACAGCCTAGTCATAGATACCCTGCCAATCATCATATGTTGGAACCTGTGAAAAAATAGATGTGCAGCCAAGTATGGAAGGCAATCCCCCTCTGTGACTAGAACCCTATTTTCTATCACGGCTGAAATCCTTATGCTACTCAGAACATCCTACCCCAACATAAAATGGCCACCAAATTAGACAGAAGCCTACAATGTCATTAAGAATCTGAGACATCAACTCACTGTCCAGCAAGTTGTCTGACAAAAGCCAACATAAGACTATGTGAAAATCAACACTGATGGTAGTGCCTTAAGAAATCCAGGAAAAACAGGGGCAGGGATCATAATTAGAGATCATCATGGACATTTTATCCATGCAATTGCAAGCCCACTAGGAGAAGCTACCAATAATCAAGCAGAAACAGAGGCAGCTTACATTTGTATACACTGGTGCATTGGCAATGGCTATACAAAAATCCATCTGGAAAGTGACTCAAATTGCTGGTACAATGGCTAACTGGCAGCTCAAAACCCCCCTGGACTATCAGTATGATAGTAGCAGACATAGCTTAACTGATCCAACACTGCCAGGAGTTCAAATGTACACATGTTCTGAGGGAAGCAAACTGTCTAGCTAACACACTTGCTAAGCTGAGCCATGATTTGAACACTACCACCCACTACACTGACCAAAAGGATTTACCTATTCAACTAAGGGGACAGATATGTCTTGATCTGCAGGGCATTCCAGCCTTTAGACATAGGAAATCCAAACAAATCAGATGGCCATCACAATTGATTTTCAGCAGTTATGTCACTAATGAAGTTTAAGCATGTGCAGGTACCATTTAGGTGTTTGGAACACAATAAAGCAGCACACACACAGGGTAGATCACTCAGATCAAACAGGAGCCTGCTCTACACAAGGCCACAGGATTCCCAACTGCAGCAACTCACTTGTTTCCTTATTTCAATAACTTTTTTGCTAAGTGTGCAGGAATACTGCAGAAACATGAGTAGCAGAGGGCAGTTAAAGCACCTGACTGCTCAATGTAATGCTAAAGATGGGGTGAAGGATGAAACCAGCAACAGAGGACAGTTACTAGCTCAGCAACTGCAACAGATCCTAAAACTACAGCAATCCAAGCTAGTGACACAGATGAAATGTGAATTCCGCAGCAGCAACAATAGCATCACAGCCAGCATTAACAACAACATTTCCAGCATCAGAAACAATGGTAGCAATGGTACCAACAGCAGCACAAACATGAGCAACAGCAGAAATAACATTAGCAAGACAGCAAGAAGGAGAACTATACCTCAAGGCCAAATCAGCAGTAACACACATCCTTCAGCTTTGCTGTAACGACCCGATGTGTTGTAGAAACGCATAAGATACTAATTGTTTGGACTTGGCTTATTTTAAGTGCAAATCCCTCTTTGTAATTATGCAATTTTAACATTTTTATAGCGTATGAGGTATAAGAATCCAATAATTAAGAAAAGAGTTCAAAAAGGTAAGAAATGCAGGATATGCGGTAACATTTCAGACATGCGGACCGCATATCTTACATGGGCGTCGCATACTTGGACAGATTCCTGGGCAAAGGTTCATGTCAGAAATGCTATCCGAAATGCGGACCGCATTTCATGAATGCGAACCGCAAATCATGCTGCCTGCGTCGCAGAGTGGAACAGAGAACTGGGTAAGTTTTGTGTCAAAAATGCGGTGAGAAATGCGGACCGCATTTCTAAAATGCGAACCGCAAATACCACAGTGAGATCGCAGAGTAAGGCAGAGTTTTGGGCCAAATGCCATGCCAGAAATACGGTCCAAATGCGGACTGCATGTTGAGTTTGCGGCCAGAATGCGATCGCATTTTGGACACCTGAAATTTTATTTTTGTCTCGAATTCGACCCACTATAAATAGGAACTAGGAACCCTAACATGTAAAAACCCTCATATTTTGTCAGTCACCTCAGAAAAACTCACTAAAACACCCTCAAACCCCAGCAAATCAACCTCTAAATCACCTTGAAAACAAACCCCAACATCTATTACAAGAAACCCCACCCTCTAATACCAAAGACCCAGCCCACAATTGCTGCAAATCGTACCAAGATTTCAGCTGAGTTAAGGCACCCTACCAAGTTACAGCTCGTTAGCCTCGATTGTGTCCACCTAAAGTTCGTGGGTACCCATAAAAGGTGCGCTTGAGGAATTGTTGGAAATCTAGGAATTTTCGCAAAGCGAGGTAAGTGTTCGTTCTAACCTTAGCTTGAGGGATTAGAAATCGTGTCTTGGTTGCTAAATTGCTCCTTCTTGAGAACAACGTATAGGCAAGGTGACGGGTGTCTATATGTTGGTGTCACGCATGACCGTGGGTCGTATATGGTTAATCGTTGTGTGACTATTGTTTCAAATTGTTGAATATTTTCCTTGAATTGTTATGATGTGTTGCATGTGAGAGCGAGTGGCACGCCTGTCACAAGATGTTGTAAATTGAGGGCGGGTGGTACGCCTACCACAAAGTTTCTTCTATTCGGCATAAAGTTGATGGTCAACTAGATTAGTTGAGTAAGAATTGTTAGGAGTCGAAGAGGTCCAGTGTCAAAATTGTGGGTAGTATATTAGGAGTCCGTTAGAAGTTTAAAGGGTCCAGTGTGACATTAGTAAAGTCGTGTCTAGAGTCAACGAAATGATAATTGGGTTGGGAGGTTAGTTGTAGGATATTGACTGTAATTGAGTACTGACATTGATTGAGCTAAATGGAAGTCAAGTTTGGTTTGGTTATAACTTAATTTCCCCCTGGCCAGGATGATTGTGTTGCTGTTATTTGTTCCCTTGTTGGGAAGTTGTTATGTTGATTTGATTCCTTGCCGGGACTTCTTGTGATTGTTGTGATGATCAAAGTGGGAGCGGGTGGCACGCCTACCACGAGATATTATGAAAGTGGAAGCGGGTGGTACGCCTACCACAATATATATTGTAAGTGGGAGCGGGTGGCACGCCTGCCACAAGATATTATGAAAGTGGGAGCGGGTGGTACGCCTACCACATTATAAATTGTAAGTGGGAGCGGGTGGCACACCTGCCACAAGAGGTTACTGTAAGTGGGAGCGGGTGGCACGCCTTCCACGGGATGTGATGAATGTGGGAGCGGGTGGCACGCCTGCCACAAGAGGTTACTGTAATTGGGAACGGGTTGAACGCCTGCAACAAGAGGTTACTGGAGGAAAAAGGGTGGATTGTATTTCATTTCGTTTGTGTTAAAAGCTGAATTGCAGTTTTCCTTCTTACTCTTTGATGATTCCTTTTGCTTTATTTGTCTGCTGTTCCGATGTATGCTTTCTTTTCCCTGTTTAAGTTGTTTATGTATTTTATCTTCTGCTGTAGATACATATATGCTTAAAATTGCACAGGTTTATCTGGAGTCTGGTCCTAGCCTCGTCACTACCTCGCCGGGGTTAGGCCAGGCACTTACCAGCACATGGGGTCGGTTGTGCTGATACTACGCTCTGCACTCTTTTGTGCAGATCTCAGTGCCGCAGGTTACGAACAGTAGGAAGCTTCCAGTCTCTGATTTTCAGGCGACTCAAGGTAGTTCTGCAGACGTCCGGCGGTCCTTGGAGTCCCCTGTCCATTTCTTGTATCTGTTTCTTCTATGTAGTCCAGAAACAGCATTTTATGATATTCTTCAGACCCTGTTTGTAGTACTCTTAATTAGTCTGTGAAACTGTGACACCAGATCTTGAGTAGACCGTTGTGGATAGTTTACTGACGATAGTTGTGTAAAGTATAAACTTTGTGTTTATTTCGCTTGTTGAATTACTGCTTTTCAGTCGATGCATTTGTGATGTAATGAATTCGTAAGTAGAAACGTGGTAATTAGTCCGATTGACTGGCTTGCCTAGCTTTCACTAGTAGGCGCCATCACGATGCCCGAGGGGTGGGAAATTCGGGTTTTACATTTATTGTTTTGTACGGTTTTACTAAGATATTAATGTGTTTTTTTTTATTACATTAAAGGTTCATCCCTAGTAATGTTACTACAAGGATAATCACCCAAGCCACCAGAAAGCTATTAGATGGCCCTTATGTGACTTTGAGTGATTTCCGATTCTCGCTTAAGGAGCAAATTTTTAATGAATTTAAGGTATAAATGTTTTTTTAAGCAGTACCATTATTTATATTTATGATATTTCCATCTAAATACTTAACTTTTAAAATACAGAGCAAGTGTGTATGGGAACACCGCTATAGTGCGGATGTAGCTGCTAATTTCCATCTCAAGGCTCGCAAGTGGTTGTCACATTGCTTTTCCAGAGCTAGAAAGTCGAACCAGAAGCCCTCCTGGTTGCTTGATCATCTATGGGAGGATTTGCAAAGGCAATGGCTAACCGCAGAGTTCCCAATAAGAGCGAGCAAGGAAAGAAAGCTCGTGCTTCTGAGAAGGGAGGCTCCCTGCACACTGGAAGTGCGATCAGCCTCGGTACAATAAAGAGGAGAATGGTACGTAATTGCTTAATTTAATTTTAATTTTCAACGTCTACTCTGTTTATTAACTAAATTTATGAGTTTTCAGGAGAAGAAGTTGGGCCGTCCGATGAGGCAAGATGAGTTATTCAAGGAGACTCATATTGTCAAGAAGAAGAAAAATTCGGACGAAGAAAGGTGGGTCGAGGGCCGAGCCTCGACTGCACATGTAAGTTTTCAATTTTCATTAAGTACTTTGATTTACTTTTATATAACTTTTGAATTACTAATTCAATGTAATTTTTCTTATAGGGTCGCTTCACAGCTGAGGTTGAAGAATTCATACGCAGCCAGCCACCATCTTCATCGGGCGACCCAATCCAACCGTCGGACGAGGATGCTGAAAGACTATTGACGCAGGCTGCTGGCGGTCCAAAATGGGGGAAGGTATACGGGCTTCCCACTAAGAAATTCTACCGCTATAAGTGTGGAATGCAAGGAATAGGCACTTCTGCGCAAGCGGAGCAACTTGATGGGGAGAGCCTCTCCTCTGTACGGGAGACTGTGGCAAAGCTCACAGCCGAGCTAGAAGCCTCCAAGGAAAGAGAAAGGGTTAGAGATGCTCAGTATATTGCCATACAAGAGCAGCTCAAATCTCTCTTGGCTTCTGGCGCTTTTCCGATTTCCCGGTCTCGTGAGTCATCGCTAGAGGCTCACATTCCCCGTGCTACTTCCTCCGGTCCTCCCCGTTATCATCCCTCCGGTCCTACACAACTACACCCTTATCTATACCGTCTTCATGATGAAACTTCATCGGATGATGACACTAATGATGTACAAAATAATAATCCTTGAATTGTAATAACATTTAACTTATTTTGGTTAGCTTATGTATAAGTTCTATTGAACTTTATACTTTGTTACTTTTAATGTGTTGTTGTTGTTGTTGTTGTTGTTGTTGTTTATTGTTGTTATTGTTTATGGCATTTATGCCATAAACGAATTTGGTTTGTTGTTGTTGATGTTGTTGTCGTCGTTGTTGTTGTCCGTTATGGCATAAAATGCCTTTTTAGGATTTTGGTAAGCTGGCAGGTGGTGTAGCTGCCAAAACAGGCGGTTTCTGGAAAAAATGAACCAAGAAAAGCGACCAACGTTGGTCTCAAGTTGGTCTCTTTTCACTGAAAAAAATAATATTCTAGAAAATAGCGACCAACGTTGGTCGCTATTCAACCCAAATTTTAAAACTGTGCAAATATAGCGACCAATGTTGGTCGCTTATCATAAAAAAAAATTTCTTCAGTATTGCGACCAAGGTTGGTTGCTAATTTACCCAAATTTTTAAAATCTGAAAATATCGCGACCAACGTTGGTCGCTTATCTTTATAATAAATATTCTGTTCTTCAATTTAGCGACCAGGTTTGGTCGCTTAATCAAAATAAAAATAATAATATTAATTATTTTGCGACCAACGTTGGTTGCAATTTTCCAGATTATAATAAATAAGAAATACCGTAAGAGACCAACGTTGGTCGCTAATTAGCGATCAAAGTTGGTCTCTATATATTCTACCGAAATATTTGGTCCTTTTGCCTTAGAGACCAAAGTTGGTCGCTAATTGGCGACCAACTTTGGTCGCTAAGGTAAAGGGACCAGCTGAATATAGACCAGGCCTGTTCGGTCGCTTTTTGGTCGCTTTTGGACAAAAAGAGACCAACTTTGATCACTTTTTGTGGTCGCTTTTTAGCTGATTTCTAGTAGTGTTTTTCGCATGCAAGAGCGTTTAAAGTTTAATATTCATCAGAAGTATTAATGTGATAATAGAAACAAACTTTATTTTTGATATATCTAACTATCAGTCAAGGTAAAGTATCTCTAACATTATTACTAAAAGAGATAATGCTAATTAATCAAAAGAACTCCTCAACGCTCAGTTTTGTATATGACATAAAAACAAACCAAATAAAAATGTACTAATCTTTTTTTTGTTGTCAAATATCAAAAGATTTTATTCAACCAGTATAATTAATTACAGCTCCTCTAGCTCCCGGGAATTATAGAGCTGGACTCAGGACAAGAAAAGAAAATTGCTATGTACATTTCAATAGTCCCTCTACTACTACTCTACTATCTAGTGCCAACTATTCATAGAGGAAAACTATTTAATCCTTCTAAGAACTTCTTTCACTTAGCCTTCTGTTGTATGAAGTTGAAGGACAATATCTCGAATTCTCTTGTTGGTATCAGTCTTTTACCCCTGAAATCTACGCTTATTCCTCTCTATTCATGTATGATAAACCACAACTGCAAATAGGAATGCCAATATGCTATTTCGAGGCCTGCTATTTTTGTTCATTTTGTCAACCATATAACTTCCTCTGCCCAATTTCCAATTGGATGTCTCTCCCCCATCCATTTAAGCATCGTCGTCCAGATGGTTCTTGAGTACTGACATTCAAAGAAGAGATGAAAAATGTTCTACTTTTCCACTGTTGCAAAGCATACATTCACTTGCAACATGTGTACCCAAGATGCCAACCTATCAACAGTTGTAAGCCTTTGATGAAGTGCCAGCTAAAGAATGAAGTTATGTCTAGGTAAGGCATTTGAACCCAGTAGTAAAGCTTTCCAATGAACCCTTGGGTATTGAGGAGTAGCTAATGTGTATATCTTCTTGATATTGAATTGTTCCTGCCTGCAATATTTGTTTATGTTGGCAAAAGAATCGATACCTAGGTACCATTATCTTGTATCAAATACTTTCCTTACGAGCTAGCGTGCTTTCCTGGGGTGTTCATTGTAGTGAAATCCTGCTTCTTTATATAGAAGTTGCGTACCCATTTTATCCAAAGTGCATATTCCTTTGTATGTATAGCGCACATTAATTTACAAAGAGCTGCTCTGTTATACCATAGGAAGTTGATGACATTTAATACACCAGCTGAAGTAGGCATACATATTCAGTCCCGGGCAATCAGTGCCCTGTTTGAGGGGTTACGACTGTCTGTCCATAAGAAGATCCTGCACGCAATAATCACTAATTGAATGATCTTTTTTGGCATCAAAAATATCTGTTCGCAGTATGTTTGCATTTCAAATAGAACGCTCTTTATCAGCTGTAGTCTTTCACTGTACGAGAGAAATTTAGTTGTCCAACACTTGATTCTATTGCTTATCTTCTCGGCTAATGGCATACATTGTTGGATTGTCAGCTTTTTTAATGATAGAGGCACCCAAGTATTTGAATGGTAAACCTTCCAGCTTGAACTGTTAATCAAAGGTGATAATAGGAACAAACTTTATTTTTGAGATATTGTGACGATTCGGCCAGTCGTCTCATGAGCTACCGCTCCGTTTTCCCCACTTCTACCTTATTATGCTTCGTTATGTTATTTGGGATGTGTGTGCGAAATTTCATGTCATTCGGACATGGTCTGATTGGGTTTTTGATTAAAAGAGTAACTTAGAAGATTTTGAAATTCTTAGGCTTGAATCCGACGGGAATTTGGTGTTGACAGGTTGTTTGAGCGTTCCGAAGGGTAGAACAAATTCGAATAACGTTATAGGATATGTTAGCATAGTTGGTTGGGGTCCCAGTGGCCTCGGGTGAGTTTAGGGTGGCTAAACGGACCGTATCGCCCTTGGAAAAGTTGCAGAAAAACTAGAAGTTGCAATTTTGTAAAAGAGTAAAGAGACATCGCAAAGCGGGATATGCTATCGCAAACCCAGCATGCGAGCCGCAAACTACACACCCAGATCGCAGACCCAGGCAGTTTTCTGGGCAAAGAATGACGTCAAGAATGCGGTCAGGAATGCGGTCGCATTTCCACAATACGGACCGCATATCTACCACACTGAGACCGCAGACCGAGACAGATTTCTGGGCAAAAATCAACTTCAAGAATGCGGTCGCATTTTTGACATGCGGACCACAAACCATGCTTCACACTGAACTGCGGTGAAGGCTAGGGTTACAATCTGCGATGGCCATAGCAAAGATGCGGACCGCATGTAGGATATGCGGCGGATATGCGCTCGCATTTTAAACCCGACTGGGGCATTTTTGTCCCCATTTTTGACCCTTTATAAATAGAAATCAGTGCTCATTGGCCTTACAAAACCCACTATCGTTACCATCTAAGAGAAACACCTCCAAAACACCCTAAATCACAGCAAAATCAACCTCAAAACTATATCCAAAGGAGACTTTCTTGGACAAAATCTTAGAGGAGGGGATTTCGGCCATCCTAAACATAATTGGAGCTATAGAGCTCGAATTGAAGCTAATTTCAAGGCGATTTTTGGGAGACTTTCAAGGAAAACATCGGTAAGTGTTCTTAACTCAACTTTGGTCGAATTACCCCAGTATATCGCTATATCTAGTATTTAATTGATGATTTAAGTTGGAAAATCTGTGAAAAATCCTTAAGTTTAGAATTAAAGATTTGGAGGTCAATCCGATGTCGGAATTCGATAATTTTTGTATGGTTGAACTCGTTGGGAGATAAGGAACCCGTTGATGTGAAATTTTTTGAGCTTCGAGAAGTGGGTCGGGGCTCGAGTTTTGCTAATTTCGTAATTTCTTGGTATTTTCCGATTTGTTTCGATTGGGCTTCGTTACCCCAGCATATTGTGACATGTTAGTTTTGATTTTGGATAGATTCGACGCGCGTGGAGGCTAATTCGAAGGGCAAAGGCGTCGCGGGCTAGGGATTTAGCTGGTTAGAGGTGAGTAGTGATTGTAAATGATGTTCTGAGGGTTTGAAACCCCGGATTGTATATCGTAGTGCTATATTGAGGTGAGGCACGTGCTCGGTGATGAGCGTGGGGTCGTTTACTACTAGGGATTGTGACTTTGGTCCATCCCGATTGATGATTTTACCGCATATTTGACTGAAACTTATTTGTTACCATTATGATTGGGCTGATTGCCATATTTGGGCTTCGTGCCAATTATTCGAACCCTTCGGGGATTTTTATCACTGTTTTCTCACTATTTTGATTTATTACTTGAACTCAGTCATGCTGTTTATACCGTTTTACAACTCAGCCACTTTTACTCAGTTTTGAGACTTAAATAATATTTTAAATGATGTTTTTGGGTTGAGGACTACTGTTTTGCTATGCCCGAGGGGCTTGTGATGATTTTCTGACTGAGTGCGGCCGAGGGCCAGATGTGAGGTTTTACTGAGTGATATGAGGCCGGGGGCCTAAGATACTTTATGTGCCACGAGGTGGCTTGTGATTGATATGAGGCCGAGGGCCTGAGATACTTTATGTGCCACGAGGTGGCTTTGTGACTGATATGAGGCCGAGGTCCCGAGATACTGTATATACGCCATGAGGTGGCTTGATCGATATGAGGCCGAGGGCCTAGATATGTTCCACGAGATAGCTTGATATTGCGCTTGGGCCGTAAGGGGCCCCTCCCGGAGTCTGTACACCCCCAGTGAGCGCGGGTACCCATTGTGATGTGAATTATAGCCCGAGGGGCTGATGTTGTACTATGTGATAGCCCGAGGAGCTGATGTTGTTCCATGTGATAGCCCGAGCGGCTGATGTTGTTCTGATATTTGAGCCCGAGGGACTGGTACTGTTATATGATGTTGCCCGAGGGGCGATGTTTTACTTCACATGTTTTTACCTGTTGAAAGGAGATTTTACTTGAATTTCTCACTGATTTACTGTTTGCGAATGATGTTTTAAATGCTTCATTATAGAATGCCTTGTGCTTTATGTGTTTTCTTACTTTCAGTCGTTATTTACGTTTATTACTCACTGAGTTAGAAGTACTCACATTACTCCCTGCACCATGTGTGCAGATTTATGCGTTGTTGGTTCCGCTCCAGAGTATTGATTTCTCCCGTCCAGGCGGTGATTCAGAGACTACGAGGTAGCTGCTGGCATCCGCAGCCCCGTATCTCTTTTATCATGTTGTTTCTATATTCTATAAACAGTTCTGCCAGATATTGTATTTAGTAGACTTGTTATTAGGATTCATAGTGGCTCATAACTTCTGATACCCCGGTTTGGGCTGTAGTCGGGATGGTTAGCTATGTTTTCCGCGAATAATTGTTCTTAAACTATGCTTGTATTATTTTCTCGTTAATTTAACTGCTTAAAAATGATTGGCTGGCCTTGTCTTCACGAGAGGCGCCATCACGATCGGGTTCGGGGTTAGGGACGTGACAGCTTGGTATCAGAGCCTAGGTTACATAGGTCTCACGAGTCATGAGCGGGTTTAGTAGAGTCTCGTGGATCGGTACGGAGACGTCCGTATTTATCTTCGAGAGGCTGCGAAATCTTTTTAGAAAAACTTCATATTCTTGAACTCCTTGTCGTGCGAGCTTGTTGACCCGAGCACTAAAACTTCTGTTATCCTATTCTCTCACAGATGGTGAGGATGCGGATACCGGACGAGGTGGACGACCACCAGTACCACCCACTGAGGCCACCAGAGGCTACGGGCGCGGTCGTGGTCGTGGAAGAAGCAGAGCAGCTAGGGCAGCACCTGTTGATCCACCAGCTGCACAGCTCAGGATCAAGCTCCAGTGGCACCGGCTCAGGCACCAGCTGTGCCTATCGTTATTCCAGGTCTTCAGGAGACCTTGGCTCAGATATTATCAGTTTGCACGGGCCTGTCTCAGGCAGTCTCAGCCACCACGGCAGCAGCTACTTCACAAGTCGGGGGAGGCAATCAGACCCCCGCTGGTCGCACACCTGAACAGGCAGTGCAAGGACCTCAGATGCCAGGGGCACCTCCAGCCCAGTCGGTTGCACCAGCTCAGGAGTTCATGGTATCAGTTATGCCAGATGATGAGCACCGTCGTCTTGAGAGGTTTGGCAGACTCCAGCCTCCGTCATTCAGTGATGCTGAGGGCGAGGATGCCCAGGGTTTTCTTGACAAGTGCCAGCAGATGCTCCGGACAGCAGGGATTCTTGAGTCTAGTGGTGTGGCATTCACCACCTTTCAGTTTACGGGAGCTGCCTTCACTTGGTGGGAGGCGTACGAGAGGCGTAGGCCGTTTGATGCAACGCCCCTTACTTGGCAACAGTTCTCCGCTCTTTTCTTGGAGAAGTATGTACCGCAGTCCCGCAGAGAGGAGCTGCGTAGACAGTTCGAATGGTTGCGACAGGGGGATATGACTGTGTCGCAGTATGAGTCGAGGTTTTCTGAGTTGGCTCGTCATGCTATCTGGATGGTTCCGACTGACCGTGAAAGGATCAGGAGGTTTGTGGATGGCCTTAACTACTATCTCTGTATTCTTATGACTAGGGAGAGAGTGTTGGGCACTACTTTCGAGGAGGTGGTCGATATAGCTCGCGAGATTGAAACAGTTCGCCGTCAGGAGCGAGAGGAGAGGGAGACTAAGAGGCCTCGAGGATCAGGCAGTTACAGTGATGCTCCTTCGAGAGGCCAGTTTCAGCAGGGTAGAGGTCGTTCCTTCAGGCCTGTTCAGCCAGCCCGTCCAGAGTACCGTGGGGCATCTGCAGGCCGTGGTTATCATGGGTTGCAGTAAGGCCAGTCATCACTCAGCGCCCTTCCAGCTCGTGCTCCGTCAGCCAAGGGTCCTTCTATGCCGAGTGCACCTGCGAGACACTCTGGTGCGAGAGGCTCCCTTCATTCCTCTTCTCCAGCACCAGGGGGCTGTTATGAATGTGGCGAGATGGGCCACATATGGAGGCAGTGTCCTCATCGTGGTGTTAGGTCGTCCCAGCAGAGGGGTTAGCCCTCGACTTGTGCTCCAGTTACTTTACCACCCGCCCCGCCAGCTAGGGATGGAGGTCAGGCAGCTAGGGGTCGCCCTAGAGGGGGAGGTCGATCAGGCGGTGGCCTGGCTCGATTCTATCCTATTCCAGGAAGGACAGATGCCAGTGCTTCAGATGCCGTCATTACAGGTATTGTTTCAGTCTGCCACAAGGATGCCTCTGTATTATTTGATCCCGGTTCCACCTATTCATATGTGTCCTTATATTTTTCTCATTATTTGGGTACGCCTCGGGACTTTCTTGCCCTACCTGTTCATGTGTCTACCCCGGTGGGCGATACTGTTGTTGTAGACCGTGTGTACCGGTCATGTGTAGTAACTATTGGGGGTCTGGATACACGAGTGGACCTATTGCTATTGAGCATGGTGGATTTTGATGTCATTTTAGGCATGGATTGGTTATCTCCGTTCGTGCTATTCTAGACTGTCATGCTAAGACCGTCACCTTGGCTATGCCGGATGTGCCGCGAATCTAGTGGCGTGGCGTGACTGATTACATTCCTAGTAGAGTGATATCATTCTTGAAGGCCCAGCGTATGGTTGGGAAGGGTTGCCTTTCATACCTAGCGTTTGTGAGGGATGTCGGAGCTGAGACTCCAAGCATTGAATCGGTTCCAGCTGTGAGGGATTTTCCCGATGTATTTCCCACAGACCTGCCGGGCATGCTACCGGACAGGGATATTGATTTTGGTATTGACCTGGTGCCGGGCACTCAGCCCATCTCTATCCCACCGTATCGTATGGCACCAGCAGAGTTGAAAGAATTGAAGGAGCAACTTCAGGAACTCCTAGATAAGGGGTTCATTCGGCCTAGTGTGTCACCTTGGGGTGCACCGGTTCTGTTTGTGAAGAAGAAGGATGGCACGATGAGAATGTGCATTGATTACAGGTAATTGAACAAGGTAACAATCAAGAACAAGTATCCTTTGCCTCGCATTGATGATTTGTTTGACCAGCTTCAGGGAGCGCGAGTGCTCTCGAAGATTGATCTCCGTTCGGGTTATCACCAGTTGAAAATTAGGGATTCAGACATTCTTAAGACTGCTTTCCGAACTAGATATGGCCAATCTAAAAATGAGATTTTGTTTAGATTGGCTGGCCTTGTCTTCACGAGAAGCGCCATCACGACCGAGATCGGGGTTAGGAACGTGACAGATATCTAACTATCAGTCAAGGTAAAATATCTCTAACATTATTACTAAAAGAGATGATGCTAATTAATAAAAAAGAACTCCTCAACGCTCAGTTTTGTATATGACATGAAAATAGACCAAATAAAGATGTACTAATCTACTCACCAACAAAAACAAAATATGCACTAATCTACAAGAAATTTCAGTTATATAACATTTCGTTGATTACTATAGCAATCTTGTTTTACTAAGTCATAAATTTTGAAGTTCACTTCATTTCACGTGCCAATATTCTAGGGGGATTTTAAAAATTCACTAGGTATTTTGCGTGGGTTAATTTTCATAAATACAACATAAAGCATAAAAATGGAGGAGGACATATACCTTATCTCCCAGAAGAGAATGTTTGTACCCTTGATCATCCAAGCATGACAACCAAGTATGCTTAAACAACTGTGGTAGGTTAAACCTATGATGATGTAATGATTGTCTATACTATAGTATTGATATATAGTCATATGATTGAATATTATTAATGAATTAACTCAAGCATTTGATTATGAGCCGACTTCTGGAATGTATAATTAAGTACAAGTAAGGGTGTGGCCCACCACGGGCCTGGGCCAAACGGGCCTGGCGGGGCTCGTGGGTAGGGACCGGCCCGCTACGGGCCGGGCCCGCGGGCACAACGGGCCTAACGGTTTTTTTTTTTTTTTTTTTTAAAAAAATAACGAAAATTTCTGTTAATAAGCCTTTTATATAATATATATGTTGTATATATTGTATATATATATATATATATAAGTGTTGTATATATATATATATAGTTTATAGTTTATATATATAGTTTATAGATATATAGATATATAAGTGTTGTATATATATAAGTGTTGTATATATATATATATAGTTTATATAAATATATATAGTTTATAGATATATAGATATTGCTTTATATAAGTGTTGTATATAATGTATATATATATAAGTGTTGTATATATATATATATATAGTTTATAGTTTATATATATAGTTTATATAAATATATATAGTTTATAGATATATAGA
>MCJB01049044.1:0-10403 GCA_002018475.1 Nicotiana obtusifolia
GGAAGATTGGGTCCCGAACTCGGCCCTTGAAATCTAGCAAAAGGGCACCAAGAAGAGCTCAAAATAAGCTTAAATGAGGTCCAAAAGGGGGTGTCTGAAAACAAGCCCAATTGGAGTCCAAATCAATGGCCCACACTAGTAGTTTTAAGGCCCAAATTTGCCCTAAAGGGATTTGGCCGCCCCCTACCTACCTCCTACCTAATTTTAAGGACTTTTACTCTTATAAATAAGTAGTTCTTCTCATTCATTAGGGATAGATTATTGAATAAGAATATCATAGTTGAGAGAGTTCTTTTGAACCTTTGTTACTTATGCTTTGAGATTTATCTTTCAACCTTTACTTGTTCATAGTTTAAGGTAGTAAGATTACTTCTCTAGTATGATATCTTTGATTCCTTTGAGGTATTCTTAGAAGGCAATTAATACTAGTTGTTGATTGTTGTCTCAAGTTACTCTTAAAGCGGTCAAGATCCGAATCTATTATTTTGATTTGTTCTTAGGTAAAGGCGTTTGATTTTCTTCAATAAATCAAGACGTTGTTGCTTAGATCTTGTCAAGGCTATAGAACTTGTGTTCTTGGAAGTTCCTTGAATTTCCCCCATATCCTTTATTTTCTTCATTTTAATTCTAGTTGTTCAATTCCTTATTATTATTATTTGCTTCCGCATTTACTTCTCAAATTATTACTCTAGTTTGGATTCCCGACCTTGTTGTTATCATTATGAACAAGCAAATAATATCCAGCATGCATTGAATTACTATCCAAAACACCATGGAATCAGCAGGAAAGCAATAACAGAAAGTGGAACAGAAGACAGAAACATCAGCAAAAACAGAAGCCAAATACCACAGCAGGACAAGCAAAAACCAACACAACTCTTCGATCTTGAAGCATTTCACTCTAAATTGATACAAATGCATATCCAGCAATTCATAATGGATATCCATCACATCAATTTAGGACATAGACAATGTATAGTTTTTGTACATCAAGGAAGGAGCTTAGAATTACTTCATCATGTTTTTGTACAGATGACTATATATCAACTCTATGAGATAGATAGTCATTACATTAACCTAGGTTCGGCTCATCTTGTATATTTTGCACATCAAGGGATATGTACCTATAAACAAAGGTACCTGTACTTTTTTGGGGAGGTAAGGTTCATGTCCCCCTCCGTCTTTGTAAAATTTAACTACTGAAGCTAATAAAAGACCTATTTTAACCAAAAAAAAAAAAGTTGCATCCTACTCAATTCAGTGGTACACCTCCAGAGGATGCTCGGGGATTCTATAAGATTCTGCACAATTTGGGACTAGGCGAGTCCAAAGAAGTTGACTTCACCGCCTTCCAGATGCAGGTTCTAGCAAAGAGGTGGTAGCAGGTTTATGAGATGGGTCGACCAACAGGATCACCTCTTCTTACATGTACTCAGTTCTCCAAAGTCTTTTTGGAGCAGTTTGTGCCATGCACTAGGAGAGAGGAGCAGATGAGTAGTTTGAGTACCTATAGTAGGTTCATATGTCAGTTACTGAGCATGAGATTAAGTTTCCAAAGTTGTCTCATCATGCTACTGCTCTGATTCCCACTTAGGAGGAGAGAGTGAGAAGATTTGTTGAGGGTTTTCACTACATTATTCGCCTTGCTATGGATAGAGACCAAGACCTAGACCGAGACCGGGACTTTAAATCACCAGGTTGTGGAGATAGCGTGTCATGTTGAGCGCATCCGCAGTGAGGCTAGGGTGATTACGTAGGGTAGGGGCAAGCAGTCCTAACTTTCAGGTAGCTTTGGTGGTGCCTCGTCTAGAGGCCTAGGTCGATTTGGGAGAGGCCATTTTAGCAGGCGAGCTTATCATTCACCTCTACCCAGTCGAGGAGCTTCAGTGTAGTTTTTATTCAGTGCACTCCCAACTCAGAGTTCTTACTGCGCTCCATTTTTTCAGGGTTCGTCGGTACTGAGTTCTTCTAGTGGTTATTCTGGTTCAAGGGGTCTGACTTAGGCCCTACAGTCATTTTCAGTCAGAGGTTGTTATGAGTGTGGAGAGTTGTGGCATGTTAGGAAATATTTCCCCTATCCTCGCAGAGGTCCGGTGCAACAGGGAGGTGAGACTATGATTCCCGCACCAGTTGCTACACTACCCACGCAGCCAGCTCAAGGTGGAGGTCATTTGGGACATGGTCATTTTAGAGGGGGAGCTTAGTCTAGTGGAGGTCAGACCAGATGCTATGTGTATCAAGGGAGGACTGATGCCATTGCTTCTAATATAGTGATTACAAGTATTGTTTCCATGTTCCTTAAGGATGCTTCAGTATTGTTTGATCCTGGATCTACTTATTAATATGTGTCATTATACATTGCTTCTTGTCTGGATATGCCTCGTGGTTCTCTTACTGCTTTTGTGCATGTGACTACACACCTGTTGGTGATTCTATTAGGCTGGATCGAGTTTATCGGTCACGTGTGGTCACTGTTTATTATTTGAGATGAGGGTGGACTTTCTATTGTTAGATATGGTGGACTTTGGCTTGATCTTGGGTATAGATTGGTTATCTCCGTACCATGTTGTTCTTGATTCTCATGCTAAGACAGTGACATTGGCGATGCTGGGGTTGCCGGGGTTGGAGTGGAAGGGTTCTCTAGGTTGCTCTCCTAGCAAAGTGATTTCATTCTTCAAGGCTCAATAGAAGGTTGAGATGGGATGGTTGGCATAACTAGCTTTTGTTAGAGATGTTGGTATCGACACTCATACTATTGAGTCAATTCCAATAGTGAGGAACTTTCCAAATGTATTTCTTGGAGACCTATCAGGCATGACACTTGATACGGATAATGATGTAGATTTTCCTGTGTAGTATTTGAAGTAGTTTGTGATATATGCTCCATGTATGAACAAAGTAGTTTATTTCTTTAATATGTTTTACAAAGTAGTGAGGGGTCAGAGAGATGAGAGAGGTAAGCAAATTTGCCCGTATCAGGCTTGCTTCCTCCTTCTTCTCCTCCTTCTATTTATACAAGAAAAACTATTAACAAAAAGTCCTAAGTGCCCTTCAACTTTACAGATGGGCGGTTCTAATTAAAAGTCTAAAAAGAAAATAGTTAATCGTCCTTTTCTTTACATTTGGACGATTGAAAATTAAAGATCAAAAAGTAAAACACTATCCTATTTTTGGCTTTATTACATAGCTGTCTTCTTTATGTCATTGTCTCTTTTTTCTTCACGTCTCTTCTTTTGCTTTATGTCTCTTTCTTTACTTTATGTCTCTTTCTTTACTTTATGTCTCTTTCTTTCTTTTTTCCCTTGCAGTATCCTTTCTTTTCTTTGTCTTCTTTCATTTCATTCTTTGAATTTTTCTTCTCTTTCTTTGCAGTAGTTTGCAGTCTCTTTCCTTCTTTTCTTTTCAATCTTCTTCTTTTGTCTTCCTCATTTATTGCTTCTCTTTTTCTTTGTCTTCGTTTTTTCAATAATTGTGGTAGTTGTAGAGTCTTCCAAGAAATCACTCCATGTTGAATTTTGGAATAACATTATCTTCTCCATTGCATTTTGAACATATGTGATCGGGGTATTTAGGACTTATAATTTTACAATATCTCAATAATAAATGAGTCCTCAAATTCGTCTTAGAGATATCCAAAGACAACTGCAAACCCATACACACAATCATCCTATCAAGAAAATTTCCATCCACCTTTTCATGTCAAGTATTAAGAATCTCGAGCTAACTGGTTGCAAATCAGCATATCTTTGTAACACCTAGTATACTCATTCGTAGATCTTCTCCACAACGCATCTTCTATGACTTACACCCATCTCGGGCAATACAAGATAGTACTACTATACCACTAAGCAAAACAAATTGTCCATGTTACCACTTAGCTCGAAAAAACATCTTCTTTATGATAGACCGCAACTTTTAAAACTCCATCTCGATCCTCTAGGTCGTACCATATCCAATAATAGCACTGACCCATAAGGACAGGAACTCCATCATCAACCTGAAAGTTTTTCCAAGCAAGATCATACCTTCCAAAAGTGTCCCATAACCTAGGAAGTACACCACAATGACTCAACCTATGAGACAAATCACCAACACGCAATGCACTATCCGAGTATGTAAGCAATGCCAATGTTGAAGTCACGGTAAACACTAGCTCAAGATTTTTGAAGATTGTCTCCGCAAGATCAAAACCATCAGAACTAAACCTTTCTAAGCGACCAACCTATAAAGCTTCCATACCCAAATTTTTGATCCACCATGAGTCAGAAACACACAATTACCTAAATAGATTGAATGGTTGCTTAACAATCCTAGTCCAAGCCAATATCACACTAACGCAACCCTTTCATAACAATCCCAACAAGAAGCAACATTGCTCAATATAATCTAAGGCCTAATTACCCCCAGCTCTCCTACAACAATACCTCAATAAAAACATTCGATCTGAAGAGAACTCTAATGAACTCAAAACTTGCCTCTTTTCATCTCTCTATTTCCACAAGGATATACCAACACTGATGAGAAACACTCTAAGTTCCTGGTAGGATCCAATGCCAATCTCAAATTCCTTGACAAATGAAACAATATACAGGTAGCACATCCTGAAACTTGAAAATATATCATATCCATTAAAAATAAACACCGTACTTTTTTTACAACACAAGTCCTCTACAAATATTAGAGAATCTGAATCTTTTTCTTGGATTGCCATCAGTCTGTGAGCGAAGAAGTCATGTTGATTTCACTTGTGTACTAAGCTCTCACTGAATTGCTCTTCAATGATGCAGCATGAACTGAGTATCACATTATGAAGTCATAAAATTAAATGCCATGTAGATCCATCTCAATTCCGTGAAGCATAAGTAGATAATCCTGATAAAAACAATGCGAACTTGATAAACCCATCAATAACGACCTAGCTAACATCAAGCCTTTTCTAAGAATGTGGCAACCTTACCTCACAGACAACTGATTGAATTTTCCCATTCACGTAATATACATATAGTAACAAATCTAAATTGCCTGATCATCTTGAAATATTCATTGGGCATAGTACCTTATCAATGTTGTGGTTCTCCCTAAGTTAACCTTGACGTCATCCTTTCTCTAGCCACAATTGATCTAGAAGCACATCTTAGTCTACGAGCTATAACAACTCATCCAAATAGATCCAAATGTCGGTGGTGAGCTCCGCCACTTTGTTTCACGACCATAATTACATCATTTGAGAGCTTTTGATACCATTCATTGCACATTCATGGTAGCACATCCACTTTCTAAATATGATGAAAACTTCTCCATGGAAGCGTCATAAGAGATTGCATACCCTCGAACCTCTACATGTGAAAAAGCTCAAATATGTAATCCCAAAGTCGCATCTTTCTGTAACTCTGACCCCGGTTACTGAACTCTGAATGACCAATCCATTGTTTCAAACTAGCATAAGTCCATAACATGTTAGAATCCGCTCAATTATTTCAAACTTGTAGAAATCAACCACGTCTATGATGAGGCATTCACTATGTCTCTGATGTTGCAAGCAAATTCTTCTTGTTATGTTTGAATCTTCGTAGCGTAATCCTATTACTTGATACATAGCCGTCTCACCAACCAATTCCAATTTGCAATAACCACACTTTATTTTCATGTAGGGTTATAGGGGCATCCACGCGCAATTCCTGAGCAATGAATCTTGAAAACATTGCTATCTCAAAGCTCGCATTGCCATTAAAAGAAGATATCTCGCACTTCATCTGCGACATCATCAATAGTTGGTGCCCATCTGAAGTCATGATCTCAACATTGCATACGAATGAACGGAAAGAAGTGAGTATTTAGAATTCAATCTAGAATAAAGTTGCACGATTCTAAGAGAAAAGAAAGAGAAGTTTCCTGAATGTCTTATAGCATCACAATTGTAGATGTGGTTGACAACACACCGATCAAAAGCACTTCACCAGACACTTGCTTATGACCTCGTGAGACTCTTAGAACCTAGAGCTCTGATACCAACTTGTCACGACCCAAAACTACCATAGATCGTGATGGCACCTAACCTGCTTTCTAGGTAAGCCAACACCCGTAAATAGAAAAACTTAATATGATTTAAGACTATCTAACAGATATAAGACATAGGATAAAACCGAATTAATTGAAATTCTCATACAGCACTAACAAATCGCACAAGACTACTGGCATGAATCAACGAGCAACTAAGAATATATGCAAGACTGAATCATAATACAATTTTGTTGAAGGAAAGAATAGTAGACAAAAGAAAATAGAAGAAGACTCTATAAGGTGCAAATTTGTCCATAGAACAACACATCAAGAGACTTCACTAAATTATGCTAGGCCTTCTCTTGGGCTGCACTAATAATTTGTAAGACCCCATACAAGTTCGCTAAGAATTTGAGTTTTTATGGTTCCAAGGTAAGCTTATGTGCTTGGAAGGTTGTAGGTAATTATCACAGTGATCACCAGTTGAAGATCAGGGAGCAGGCTACTTCGAAAACAGCTTTCAAGACAAGGTATGGACACTTTGAATTTATGATGATGTCTTTTGGGGTAACGAATGCTCCACAACTTTCATGGATCTCGTGAATAGAGTCTTCAAGACTTTTCATGACTCATTTGTGATAGTGTTCATTTACGACATCCTTGTATATGCACGACGTCTAGAGGACCATACTGATCATCTCAGGGCAGTTTTGCAAACTCTGTATCAGCATAAGTTGTATGCAAAGTTATCGCAATTTACATTTTGGATCGAGCCCTTCACTTTCTTGGGTCATGTTGTCTCTAGCGTGGGAATCAAGGTTGATCCTTAGAATATTGCAGTTGTGAAGAATTGGCCTAGACCTACAATTCCAATAGAGATTCATAGTTTCTTGGGCTTAGATGGGTGGTACAGAAGGTTCGTGGAGGTGTTCTCTTCCCTTTCCACTCCATTGACTAAATTTACACAAAAGGCAGCTAAATTCCAATGGTCAGACGCTTGTGAAAGGAGCTTTCAAGAGTTGAAGTCAAGGTTGACCGCGACATCGGTGTTGACCTTAACAGAGGATGCGAATGGGTTGGTATGTATTGTCACGCTTCAAGGGTTGGACTTGGGTGTTTATTAATGAAACATGGCAAGGTGATCACTTATGCTTCTAGGTAACTCAAGAAACATGATAAGAATTATCCAACACATGACTTAGAGCTCACAACGGTGGTGTTTGCATTAAAGATTTGGCATCATTAATTGTATGGAGTCCATGTGAACATATTCACAGACCATAAGAGTCTTCACTACATCTTCAAGAAGAAGGAGTTGAATCTAAGGCAGAGGAGAGTGCTTGAGTTATTCAAGGACTATGGCATCAACATTTTCTACTATCAAGGGAAAGATAATGTTGTGGTGGATGCTCTTAGACGAAAATCCATGAGTAGTTTGGATCACTTGGAGGCACACCAAGGCCCTTGGCCAAGGAAGTTCATCGGTTGGCTAGTTTGGGAGTTCAGCTTGCAGACTCTAGCAAAGGTGGGTGATTGTGAAAAAATGGGCCGAGTCATCACTTGTTGTAGAAGTAAAGGAGAAACAATATGATGATCCGCTATTGGTGCAATTGAATGAGGGAATTCATAAACACAAGACCATGGCTTTCCTCTTGGCACAAGTGACTGTAGGCTAAGGTACCAAGAGTGTGTTCCATATCTGGATGGTCCCCAAGAAAGGATCATGACCAAGGCTCGCAGTTCCAAGTATTTCCTGCATCCATGCTCTATGAAGATGTATCATGATCTCAAGGAAGTCTACTGGTGGGATGACTTGAAGAGGGACGTGGAAGAATTTGTGGCTAGATGCTCAAACTATCGGCAAGTGAAAGCCGAGCACCAGAAGCCTGGTGGCTTGGCATAGAGTATAGAAATTCCAATGCGGAAGTGGGAGATGATTAATACGGACTTTGTATTAGGTCTACCTCGCACACCTCATAAGATATATTCGATTTGAGTGATTGTGGATCGACTCACAAAATCAACAAACTTCTTGCCTGTTAAGGCCACCGACACAGCAGAACACTGCGCTCAGTTGTATACCAAGTAAATAGTCAGATTGTGTGGCACTAAGTTTCCATCATCTTAGATTAAGGGGCGCAGTTCACCGCTAACTTTTGGTAGAAATTTCAACAAGGTTTGGGTGCGCAGGTGAATCTTAGCACAACTTTCCATCTATAGACCGATGGGAAAGCAGAGTGGACTATATAGGCGCTTGAGGATATGTTGCACGATTCTGTTTTGGACTTCAAGTGTAGCTGGGATGATCATATTCCACTCATAGAATTTTCTTTCAACAACAGATATGATGCCATCATTCAGATTGTGCCGTTCGAAGCTCTATATATTAGAAGATGTAGATTTCCCATTGGTTAGTTTGAAGTCAGAGAAGCATAATTGATAAAGCCAGACCTCGTGCATTAGGCTATGGAGAAGGTCAAGATCATTAAGAAGCCATTGAAAACCACTCAAAGTTGCTAAAGTCCTATTCAGATGAGCGTCGTGGGAATTTGGAGTTCCAAGAGGATGATTGAGTATTCTTGAAAGTTTCTCTCATGAAGGGTATAATGAGATTTGGGAGGAAAGGGAAATTGAGCTCAAGGTGTATCGACTCGTGCAGGATCTTGTAGAGGGTTGGTCTAGTGGCTTATAGGCACGAGTTACCTCCGGAGATGTCCGTAGCGCAACCGGTGTTTCATGTATCTATGTTGAAGAAGGTGGTTGGAGATCCGTCGCTCATCGTCCCGGTGGAGGCTATTGAAGTTAATGAAGAATTGACTTATGAGGAGATTCCGGTTACCATCTTTGATAGACAAGTTTGGAAGTTGAGGAATAAAGATATTTTCTCTGTCAAAGTGCTATGGCAAACCAAAAAGTTGAGGAGGTCGTCTAGGAGGCCAAAGAAGATATGAATAGAGAATACCCCCAGTTATTTGTATAAGCAAGTGATTTTGTTTAAGGGAATGTTATAAGTTTACTTTCTATGAGTTATGATCAAACTTGTATAGTGTATGCTAAGATGTCCCTTTTTGCCAATGTGATGCTTATAATGTTATAGTTGGTATTTTTTTCATGTCTATGATGCTTTGTTGTGTTATGAACACGATGTCAGGATTAGTTTCTGGGGCTCTCTAAGAGGTGGATAGGCCCAATTACAGGGGAAACTTTGCCGGAGTTATTGAGAAATTAGGGAGTTAACCGTATTTGGAGAGCTTGGTGTGTGTATAAAGATTTGAGTCATTTTGGGTGTCCATGGCAGACTCTAACCCTCATCCGAGGACGAATGATCCAAAGCGGGGAGGATGTAAGGCACCGTAAAAGTTCGCCAAGAATTTGTGTTTTTATGGTGCGAAGGTAAGCTTATGTGCTTGGCGGGTTGTAGGTAATATTTGCGGCTATCACCTGTTGAAGATCGGGGAGTAGGATACTTCAGAAATAGCTTTCAAGACTCGGTATGGGCACCATGAATTTCTGGTGATATCTTTTGGTATAATAATGCTCCAATAGCTTTGATAGATCTTATGAATCGAGTCTTCTAGCCTTTCTTCGACTATTTTGTGATAATGTTCATTGACGACATCCGTATGTATTCAAAGAAGTTGAGAGGACCATGCCAATCATCTCAGGGCAATTTTGCAAATTCTATATCAGAATAAATTGTATGCGACGTTTTCGAAATGTGAGTTTTGGGTCAAGTCCGTCACACTTTCCTGGGTCCTGTTGTCTTTAGTGAGGGAATCAAGTTGATCCTCAGCAGATTGCAGCTGTGAAGAATTGGGCTAGACCTGCAAGTCCGACAGAGATTTGCAGTTTCTCGAAAGCTCGCTACGGTACGGATTTTTTGGACTTGCAATGCATTGTGGAGTTGGTAGAAACATTTGCAGAAAAAGGCGATTCTACGATCCATTATGTGACCGCAGATCATTTCCTGACTGCGGCATTAATGGGGAACAATTCAAAAGCAACTCGATTTGAGGGTCATTTCGCTGTCCAATGTGCGATCGCAACAGAATCATTTCGCGACTCAAATATAAGTCGCACAATGAGCATGAGAAATTTTAGAGGGAGATTTCGCGGTCCAATGTGCGACAGCAGATCAATTTTTCGCATACCGCAGATCCGTCATGAACCTAACTAGACCCAACCAGATTTTGGAGACCATTTTGCAGACTGCATATCCCTTCCGCGGTGCATTTCACGACCGCAATTTTTCCATTAGGAGATATTTTTGAGAATATTCTAACTCGACCCTATTTTAATAAAAATACTTAATGGGTTATCTTTTTGGGGGAATTCAATCATTTGAAGAGAGGGGAGAAACTTAGAGAGAGAGAGAGAGAGAGAAAGAGATGGGGGGGGGGGGG
>MCJB01049044.1:10423-41991 GCA_002018475.1 Nicotiana obtusifolia
GGGGGGGGGGGAGAAGCTCCAAGGCATTTGCTCTTCAATTCATGTTCATTTCTTTGAGATTCAAGGAAGACACTCACAAGGTCTTCAACTAACCAGGAGATTTTGCACCGAAGCTCTCATTTAAATCTTTGTAATGAGTTTAATAAGAATTTGTGATGTTGGGGCTTATGGGATGCTGACAGGAAGCCATAAGCCCTCAATTTTGAAGTTGGGTGTATGGGAAGAATGGGAAGTGTGATTCTTGAGTTGGGAGTTAGTCATCATGCATGTGCCGATGAAGATGGTATGGAGGTTGTTGAACTATTTTTGGTGAAATGTTGACTTGGGGATTGGTTGTGGGGTTGTCAAGAAATCCCATTGTAGGGAGTTGTTCAGTATGCACATTATGTGTTTGATGAATTCCTATATGACCTAGACTATGATCACCTTTCTAATAATGGTTCAATTTGATTATGTTTCTATAGATTAAAGTTTCTAGGAGTAGGTGGAACGTTGTAGTAATCCTAAGGAAGCTTAATTAAGGTATGTTGGCTAAACTCCTTCTATTGAATCATAATCCATGAGTTCCTTGTAAGTTTCAGACGTGGTTTGTTCAATCTCCTTTTTATACTATTCCTTGTAAGTTCCAAATGTGGTTTCCAACGATTGATTTTCCCCAAATGCTTATGTACTCGATTCATGCTCAAATTTCCCCGGTCATATTATGCTCTCCTTTGGGAAAATGTTTCAAATATGGTTGTTGTGTCTAACGCTTATGATTTGCACTTATGTTTCAAATTCAAATCACTTGCTCACATTGTTTGTTTTTTATTGAAATTAGTTATTTATTGATAGCTTAGCAAAAATTTACAAAAGAGGGGGACATAAACCTTACTTCGCCAAAAAAGTACATGTGTCTAGTCATTCTAAAGCATTGACTATAGATACCTTGATAGTAAGTTGTTAGTCCTTTACAGAAAGGATGTTTTACTTGTTCTAGATCATTTTTACACAAAAGGAGATATGGTAGCTTCTCGTTAATGGTATGTCTATTACATCCAAATTGTCTTGAGATAGCAAAGGAATGAAGTCTTCTATCTTGATCGATGTTATGCTCTGTGGATATGTTGTTGGCTCCCTGTTCCTTTGTTTGTGGAGTTGGATCAGTTCTGGTATACAGGGGAGTGCTGTGATTGGCCTGAGTGTATATTATGCTGAACCTGTGGAGGATAATGCTTTTGTAGGTAAAAGGTGATTGGTGCAATTGTATTAGAATGAGTACCGGGGGTGCTAATACCACACAATACAATTGCGCCAATGACCTACTCCTATAAGAAACATTTCCTGTTGAGATGGTTGCGAAATCCATGTTATTGTTGTGGTTGTTGCATCTCTGTCTGGTACTGCTTTTGGTGTTAGGGCAGTGATGCATCGTTCTGATGGTGGCCAATTGTTTAGATTGGGTGAGTTCTGCTTTATTTGCGAGGCTGCTGGAATTGATTTTTGTCCTTTGTTTTTTATTGTTTTTTGCATTGTTATTGCAGAAGTATTCCTTGTTACATTTGCTGATTCTGTTATGCTTAAGCTTCTTCTGTTGACTGGATTTTGAATGAATCTGTCTGCTGTTGCATGGTCTTTGAGTGGATGTTGCTGGCTGTGAGTCTGCTCTGTTTCCTTTCTTCCTGTCCCTGCCTGTTCTGTCTCTGTTTTTGCTGCTTTCTTTTGTTACTTTGCATTGTTGTGGCTTAAAGTTCCTTGCTCTGCTTGCTGTATTTTCTGGTCCTGAACTACTGTTGCTTGCTGAGGTTATAGTTGCTGGATTAGCTGGTTGCCTTATACTCCTCCTATTGCGCTGTTGGTTTGGTGCATTCAGGGAGTTGCTGTTATTTAAGTGTTGTTGCTGATCTCTTCTCTTCTTACTCTTCTGATATAGAGTGTTTGTTTCTGTGTGTGACTGTTGCTTGGTGTTCCTTATCAGAGATTTTGTGATCAGTTGTGTGCTCTAGGATCTTCCCAGTGTGTCCAGTTGCTTTGTTAAGTTTTGTTGGCTGCTTAATGCCTTTGTGAGCTGCAAGTTCTTGGCATGTCTCCCTGCTGCTGCTGTTTCAAGCTGCAATGACAACATTAGAGAAGTCAGTGGTGTGGTATGAACTGTGTGTGACAGCAATGTGTTGCATCTGTTTGATTTTGTGATCAGTTGTGTGCTCCAGGATCTTCCCTGTGTGACCAGTTGTTCTATTAGGTTTTCTTGGCTGCTTGAAGCATTAGTTAGTTGTAGATTCTTGGCATGTTCCCCTGCTGCTGCTGTTTCAACCTGGAAAGACAGAAATAGAGGAGTCAGTGGTGTGGCATAAACTGTGTGAGACAGCATGTTGCATTTGTTTGCTTGTTTGTTTCTTCCTGTGCTTTTTCTCACTTTATCCCATTCCTTCCTTTCCTCCCTATTGTTGATCATCTTGATATCTTTACTCGTAGGTAGGGGCATTGCGACTTGTCGTCATTTAGGATTTTCTTTGCTGTCCTGTCTAAATGATTGAAGTGCCGGCATTCAAAAGTTCCTTCCTCTAGAGCTAGGTTTGCAATGTGGTCGGCCAGTTTGTTTCCTTCTCTGAATGTGTGTGAAGTGTTCAGTCTAAGCTCTTGTTTCATAAGAAAGATTTCTTCTATTTGGTCAATTATACACCAAGGGGGTTTCCATTTGCCATTAATAATGTTGCTTAGTAACATGGAGTCAGTCTGCAGCCAAATTTGCATGTAGCCATGGGATATGCAGTATCTTAAAGCTTCCTTGATGGCTGTTTGCTGGTGTTTACTAGAGTTTGGATTGTAGTGGATATTTAGTATATGACTCTGCCAGTCGTGATTGGTTCCACATGTTTGATACTATTTCTTCTTTTCCAAAGCTCCCAGATTATGCAGGATGGTAGTGCTTGCAGCACTATTTTGATTCTATTGATTGTTTGGGCTGTCCAGCATTTCATTATTGCTTGTTGGAACGTCAGACCTTCTATTGCAATCCCTGCTCTCTGTAGGAAGTATTTCCATACCTTGTTGGCTGTGTAGGAGTCAAAGAAGAGATGTGTCATGGTTTCCTCCTTTGGATCAGTGCAACACCAACATTTCGAGGGTAAGTGGTATCCCCATCTTTTCAAGACATCATCTAATGGCAGTTTGGCCTTCCATACTCTCTGCATAAAGAAAGCAATTTTGAAGGGAAGTCCTTTGACCCATATCATCTCGTATGCTCTCTTTGGATTTTCTCTTTTTCTGAGGTACTCCCACGCTGTTGTGACTGTGAAACAGCCTTGGCTTTGTAGCATCCAGAAAGGTATGTCAAGTGATTGTTCCATGTTTGGTGCTCTTAATGTTGATGTTATATGATCCACTAGATCCTGTGGCAGTGTTTCTGTTAACATCGATGTGTTCCATTTGTCATTTTGCAGGACATGATTTACGTTCTGAATTGATTCATCGATTGGAAAGTTTGGTGGCACTGTATGGTATAGTGCTCCCAGCTTAGTCCAGTTGTCGTACCAAACAATGATGACCCCATTTTGATTTGCCAGGCAATTTGATGTTCTATAATTTCTCTGCACTCTAGCATCTTTTTCCAGGTTTGTGTGCCTCTGCTCCAGGGGACTATTACTGCGTTGTTTCTTTTGCAGTATTTCTGACTCATGTATGCACTCCAGAGACTTGGTTTTGTTTTGAAACTCCACCAAATTTTGCAAAATAGTGCCTTTGACATGTCGTGAAGAGATCTGAAGCCTGCACCCAGTGCCTCCTTTTTTCACCGACTGTGTTGCTCCAGAAGAATTGTGCAAAGAGCTTGTGGAGGAGGTTGATCACCTGTTTTGGTGGATTGACTGCTGACAGTAGGTGAACAGGCATGCTTTGCAGAACATGTTTGATCAGGATGGCTCTTCCTCCAATTGAAAGCAATTTGCCTTTCCAAGATTGAAGTCTGTCCTGTACCTTATTTATTATCTGTTGATAATATGCAATCTTTTTTCTGGAGTAAAACATTGGGCATCCCAGGTAGGTGAAAGGGAAATCCTGTTTTTAATTGCCTGTGATTCTTTCCACTTTTGAGATTACTGCGTTTTTGGCTGTGTGGTGCAGGTAGAGAGCAGATTTGCTTTTATTAATAAGTTGCCCGGATGCTGTCTCATATGCATTTAGCACCTCCATTATCAGTGTCAAAGATGTGGCATCAGAGGATGTGAAGATGATCATATCGTCTGCATATGCCAGATGATTGATCTTTGGGCTCTTTCTGGGCATTCCAAAACCTTTGAAATGAGGGTTGTGATGCAGGGAAATCAAACCTTTTGATAGGGCTTCTGCTGCCATGATGAAGAGTGTTGGAGATAATGGATCCCCTGTTTGATTCCCATTGTCGATTTGAAGAATCCATGGGATTGGCCGTTGATAAGTATTGAATACCAGTTGTTGCTCATGATATCAAATATCATTCTGATGAGAATTTCATTGAATCCCATTCTCCTCAGAGCTTTGGTCATGAATAGTGATAACAACAAGGTCGGGAATCCAAACTAGAGTAAGAATTTGAGAAGTAAATGCGGAAGCAAATAATAATAAGGAATTGAACAACTAGAATTAAATTGCATAAAATAAAGGATATGGGGGAAATTCAAGGAACGAATTCAAGGAACTTCCAAGAACACAAGTTCTATAGCCTTGACAAGATCTAAGCAACAACGTCTTGATTTATTGAAGAAAATCAAACGCCTTTACCTAAGAACAAATCAAAACAATAGATTCGGATCTTGACGGCTTTAAGAGTAACTTAAGACAACAATCAACAAATAGTATTAATTACCTTCTAAGAATACCTCAAAGGAATCAAAGATATCATAATAGAGAAGTAATCTTACTACCTTGAACTATGAACAAATAAAGGTTGAAAGATAAATCTCAAAGCATAAGTAACAAAGGTTCAAAAGAACTCTCTCAAGTATGATATTCTTATTCAATAATCTATCCCTAATGAATGAGAAGAAATCCTTATTTATAAGAGTAAAAGTCCTTAAAATTAGGTAGGAGGTAGGTAGGGGGCGGCCAAATCCCTTTAGGGCAAATTTGGGCCTTAAAACTACTAGTTTGGGCCATTGATTTGGACTCCAATTGGGCTTGTTTTCAAACACCCCCTTTGGACCTCATTTAAGCTTATTTTGAGGTCTTCTTGGTGCCCTTTTGCTAGATTTCAAGGGTCGAGTTCAGGGCCCAATCTTCCTCCTATTGGACTTCAATTTGGGCCACCAAAAAATTATAAAACTTGTTCAATTTATCTCCTTTGGGCTTGAGCTCGTCCTCTATAATTAAAAGCTTTTTTATTTGCCATTGAAGTCCAACAACTTTAGTATGCAACTCTTTAACTTGAGATTTTGTAAATAGCCTTCTTAGAGCTTCGAAAACTCTATCCTTGTCCTTGATGCTATCATTCCCCTCTTCTTGAAGAGAATTCCTCCCCGAATTCTGTCCTACATCAAACAAAGACAAGTCAGCAACATTGAATGTAGCACTTACTTGAAACTCACCAGGAAGGTCCAGCTTGTAAGCATTGTCTCCAATCCTTTCAAGGACTTGAAATGGGCCATCTCCTCTAGGATACAACTTTGACTTCCTTTTGGAAGGAAATCTCTCCTTTCTAAAGTGAACCCAAACTAAATCTCCAGGTTTAAAAATAACTTGTTTTCGACCCTTATTCTTTCTCAAGGAAGTTTGCTCATTTTTCTTCTCAATTGCAGGCCTTGTTTGCTCATGAATTTTTTTCATCATCTCAGCCTTTGTCCTACCATCAAGATTAGCAATATCATTAGTAGGTAATGGTAATAAATCAAGGGGATTAAAGGGATTAAAACCATAAACAACCTCAAAAGGAGACATACCTATAGAAGAATGGATTGTTCTATTGTAAGCAAATTCAAACATAGGTAAGTGATCTTCCCAAGAACGTCAATTTACCTTTAAAACAGCCCTCAACATGTTTCCCAAGGTTCTATTAACTACTTCAGTTTGTCCATCAGTTTGTGTCACTGTGGGTGACAAGAAGTAGAAAACAACAATTTTAGTGCCTAACTTCCCCCAAAATATATGCCAAAGATGGCTCAAAAATATAGCATCCCTATCACTAACAATAGTTCTAGGTATACCATGCAATTTAACTACTTCTTTTACAAAAAGATCAGCAACATGTGAAGCATCATTAGTCTTTAAACAAGAAATAAAACGAGCCATTTTGAAGAACCTATCTACCACAACAAATATACTATCCTTACCATACCTTTTTCTAGGAAAATCTAACACAAAATCCGTAGAAATATCAATCCAAGGTGAAGTAGGAACAGGTAATGGCATATAAAGACCATGTGGTTACACTTTAGATTTAGCTTGTTTACATTCTAAACATGTGCACAAATTCTTTCAACATCTTTTCTTATTCAGGCCAAAAGAAATTTTCAGCAAGTACGTCTAGTGTCTTTGGGACTCCAAAGTGACCCATAAGCCCTCCACAATGTGCTTCCCTTACAAATATTTCACGTAAAGAACAACTAGGGATACACAACTTATTTTCCTTAAAGAGAAACTCATCTTGGAGATTAAACCTCTCAAAATGACCCAACTTACAATATGCAAAAATCTTGCTGTTACAACCCATATCCATACGTGTTAATTCATGCCATATGTTATTTAACATAAATACAAGAAGTAATTATCTTTGAGATGATAAGAAGTTAATCCTATTGGTCTTAAGTGATATAAGGGTGTACAAGGGTGATTAACAAGTATTAGGAGTTAAACGAATCAAGGATGTTGTAACTCATATTTTCGGGTAAACCTAGAGGTGCTTAATACACTCAAGAGGTCTTTTTAAGGTACTTGAATCATATAATATCCGTATCATAAGTCTTGAAGTCAAACGAGTTATGAAACAAAAGTCGACAAAAGTCGTCGCAACTTAGGTTCATAATTTTACTTAAACATTAGGTCAAATGTTTCTAAGCTTTTCTCCCAATTTACAAGGAATTACGGGGTGATCCACCTACCAAATTAAAGATCTATGAGTCTAGTTTCCAACGTATTAAACCGTTTGTCAATACAATCTCGGAGTATAGAGATAATTGTATTTCCACAGATTGGTAGGTGACAAGTAAGGGATTATAAACTAAGTTATTTCACCCTTATTTCAGACCTTCAAAACCAAATTGAAACCCTGCAACCCCTCCCCAAAAATCCCACACAAACCCTAATCGATTTTCCCTCTCTTTCAAGTTCTAATTGGGGGTGAAACCTAGAGTTTGAAGAACCAAGGAAAGGGCTGAGTTATCCAACAAGTAAGGTAATTTTACTTCTCTCTTTCATACATATTTTCTCCTGTGAATTCATGGTAATTCGTTCTATACATGTAAGAACTCACGGGACGGTGATCGGAAGCCGTGAGTTCGAGTTATTCACTTGTAGCGGACTGTTTTGTGGAATGTTTTGTGTTGCTGTTGAGCTGCGTGTTTTACTAGTATTTTGTGGAGTTTTGGAGGAAGAAAGGTTTGGAGAAACACCATATAGATTTAGGGTTTTGGGCTGATAGTTCTTCGTAACATTTCCAGGTCGTTTGACACGACTACGGTGGCCATCGTATGTATGAAGTGATTAGCTTGTGCATGGACTGTTTTGGGAGGTTCAATATGATTATTATTGATGTTGTTTGGGCTGTTTGGTGATTGTTTTGAATTGTGTGAAGTCATATATATAGGGGAGATGTTGTCCGTTTCATCATAAAATAGGTTGTGGTCGATACATAATAGTTATGACGCTTAAATGATAACGATAGTATCGTTTCTCTTATTGTAGACTAAGGAGTTGTGACAGTTGCATAGCTTGAGATTGGGGTAGTATATACAAGGTATGTGAGGCTATCCCTTTCCTTCTTTTCCACGACTCCGATGGTACATGATGTAATGAACGAGATTCCAAAAAACTCTACTCTTAGAAGCTAGCAGTACTTACATTGTTTCCCCTCTTATGGGACGATTGACGTTGATGTTGCTTCTCTTGTTCTTATGTTATCAATGTTGTTGGTACTTCCTAATTCTTATAAGGTTCATGGTGAAGAGTTAGTTCTAATAACGTGTATAGAGGATACCAACCTTACGTCACTCCAAAAGGCTTAGAACGTATTTTCATGAGCCGAGCATGCATTATATATATGTATCTATTTTACTCTACCGAGCCGCACTATAGTTAGCCAGGTACGGCACCTATTGTGCAACCATTGATCAGTTGGGTTTTACCGAGCTCCACGTGGCCGGGTACGATTCTACCGAGCCTTATGATGGCCGGGTACGTTTTTACTGAGCCTATTATGGCCGAGTATGATATGATGATGATGATGCCCACAGAGGCGTATGTTTTAAAAGTTTATGTATATATACATATGTATCATGCATCATGAGTAGCCCTCAGAGGTACCCAGATGTTACAGGTTGTATATTCTCTATCCCTACTTACATTACTGTTCGTACTTATGGTTCCCTGCCTTACATACTCAGTACTTTATTCGTACTGACGTTCTTTTATTTGTGGACGCTGCATGTCGTGCTGCAGGTCCTGATAGACAGGCAGGTGCAGCTCCCCCACCACAGTAGGCTGTCCAGTTCAGCGGTGATTGGCGAGATCCCTTCTCCGGACTTATCGTGATCTGGGTATGCATTTTTGTTATAGACATTATGGGTATGTCGGGACCCTGTTCCGGCTATGTTGCAGTACTTATGTTCCTGTAGAGGCTCATAGACAGATGTCAACTCATGTATAGTTTGGTATGCCTTGTTGGCTGGTTTTTGTCGTATAGTCTTTCATGGTAGCGTGGTAGCTCGTACCTTATATATAGTTTCTTGATTGTCTGGTCATCCCATGTTATGTATGTTCATGCCATCATATTTTATTATTGGTTGTCCATGATCCATGTCTACCATTTATATTGATCTCGTCAGCCCTAAAAGATAATAAAGAAGGTTAGATAAAATGTACGTTGGTGCTTGGAAAGTATGGTCGGGTGCTAGTCATGGCCCTCCAGTTGGGTCGTGACACTTGCCAAAATCAACATCATTAGCATAAAGTCCCTTGATTTGATCAAAACCCATCGATTTAGAAGTCAGAGTAGAAACTAAGACATACCTTCTTGAAAGTGCATCAGAAACAACATTCTTTTTTCCTTGTTTGTAAGTGTAACGACCCGGCTAGTCGTTTTGAGAGTATTAGCCCCGAACCCCTATTTATTGCTCCCTCTATTTTATTTTTGGATTTTGTGACTTGCCGGGAGGATTTGTTTTTGGTTTCGGAGTGAAATGAGACACATAGTCCCTAAAATGGAAGCTTAAGTCATAGGAATTGACCTTAGTTTGACTTGTGTGAAGACGACCCCAGAATGGAGTTATGATGGTTCATTTAGCTTCATATGATGGTTTTAATATTCGGAGCGTATTCGGATGTTGAATTGGAGGTCTGTAGGTCATGTTAGCGTCAATTGAAGAAAGATAGAAACTTGGATGATTTTTGGAAAGTTTGACCAGGAGTGGACTTTTTGATATCGAGGTCGGTTTCCGATTCCAAAAGTTGGAATAGGTCCATAATGTCAACTATGAATTGTGTGCAAAATTTAAGGTCAATCAGACTTGATTTGATAGGTTTCGGCATCGGATGTAGAATTTTAAAGTTTTAAAGTTCATTAGGATTGAATCGATGCGCAATTCGTGTTTTTAGCGTTGTTTGATGTGATTTAAAGGCTCGATTAAGTTCGTACGATGTTTTAGGACTAGTTGGTATATTTTGGTCGTCCCGAGGGCCTCGGGTTGATTCCGGATGGTTAACGGATAAAAGTTGAAGTTGTGAGATTGTAGAAGACTGGGCTCTACTAGTGTAACTGCACCTGTGGAGCTTTGATCGCTGGTGCGGGATGCGTTGCACAGATGTGGAGGCATGGACTAGGGACTGTGGAGCGCAGATGCGGCAGGAATTCCGCAGGTGCGGAACCGCACCTATGCTTGGAGGGTCGCAGAAGCGAAAGCAGGGGTGATAAGGATGGTCCGCAGAAGCGGGTTCGTTTGCGTAGATGCGCGCTCGCAGAAGCGGGGACTTGACCACAGAAGCAGTTAGGCGGCTTAGTGGCCTCCGCAGATGCGAAGGGCAGACCGAAAATGCAGTGCCGTAGAGGCGGCTAATATGGCCGCAGTAGCAAAAAGCCCGAGTAGATTATATTCCAAAAATGAGGTTTTGAGTTCATAACATAAAATTGATTTTGGGAGCTCAGTGGGAGGCGATTTGTCACGACCCAAATTCCTTTATAGGTCGTGATGGCACCTAATCCAACGGTGATTTACCAATTTAATTACTTGTTTTAGTATTCTGAAATCATCATTTTCCTTAATTGAACAATATAAAAGAGAATTTACAGAGTAAATAAAAATATTTACACGATCCACAATAATGAATAACCTGAAGGAAACCCCCAAAACCCGGTGTCACAATTGCATAAGCATCAACTAGGAAATAAAATAAAATACAACATCTGTCTGGAATACAGGTTAGACAGGAAAATATAAATAACTCTGAAACAGACTCTGCAGGCTGCGGATCGTAACATGAGAATGCAGCTCACGGCAAAGTCCCCGAAATGACCGCGCCTCTGCACCCAAAGACCACCGGACATATCTGTACCTGCAAAAAAAGTACAGTAAGTGTAGTATGAGTACGTAAATTAAAGCGTCCCCAATAAGTATCTAGCCTAACCCTAGAGAAGTAGTGACGAGGGGTCGACATCAACACTTATTAGTGGTCAAATAAGACAGATACGGTAGAAGTAAACAGGTGTGAGACAGAGTAAATAAGCGAAATAACAAGTATAATACATGGTACAATCCTCCTCTCAGCAATAACTCAAACTCTCAGCTAGCAGCTACCTCCTCAATCGGAGTATATATATACTGGACCTTACTAGATAGGTCGTCACAGTTCAATCAGGAAAAACTCTCAGATGTGCTTGCTTCTTGCCATTTATTTCGCACGATTTCATAAGAGTATTTTATAGAAATGTCGAGGCATACGGCCCGATCCATCATAACATTGCCAAACCATAGATACATCTATTTTATTATCGAGACGAAGGGCCCGCTCTCATGAGAGTGTGGTACATAAATACTGTTGTGGCATACGACCCGATCCATCATAGTGTGCGCATTATCGAGGGTCGAACGGCACGAACCGTAGATGTATCTATCCTGCCGAGGCGAACGGACCGATCCCATAAGAATAAGAAGTTTTGACGGGTCCTCGACCCCACTCACATATAGTCGTGTGAGTTATAGATTCTTAACGGAACATTTCGATGAGAACGCATAACGCGGGAGAATTTCGTAGGAGAGTACAATTAAATTTGCGGTTTATCATGAAGCCCGTCAAATTTCTACAATAGCCAGCTTGTCACTCTACGCAAGTCAAGTCTCAAGTTGTAATGTAAATAAAGGGATTTATCAGGAAAGAGACAACTCGAATAGTACAGTTATAGCATGGAGGGAACCTAAGTCTACTTGGACATAACATGAATCTAGCTACGCACGGACTCTCGTCACCTGGTACATACGTAGCCCCCAAAACAAGTAACACATAACAAATACATCACCTAGGGATAGTTTCCCCCTCACAGAGTTAGACAAGAGACTTACCTCGCTCTGAAGTTCCAAAATCGGCTCCAAGGCCTCTCTAACACCTCAAACCAAAGATCGTCGATCCAAAACTATTCAAACAATGTGCAAACCAATCAAAAGATACTCTAATACCCATAATTAATAAATTTAAACAAATTTTCAACTCCGCTCGAAAAGTCTATAAAATCAACCCTCAGGCCCACGTGTCCGTATTCCGAAAATTTTAGAAGATAAACTTTAACCATAACACCACGAACTAAAATATATAACTTATTCCAAATTCCATGTTCAATTCGTGGTCAAATTCCAAAAATACCAAATTCTAGGTTTTCTACCAAAAACCCCCACAATTTCTACTAATTTCCATGTTTAAATCCTTATACAAACCATGTATTTAACTTGTAATAGGTGGAAATCACTTACCTTGTGATGCTTGATGAAAATCTCCCCTTGAAGCGCTCCAAAAATCGCCCCAACCAAGTGAAAATCTGAGAAAATGGGCCAAATCCCGCTTTTGAAAGAACCCTCTACCCAGACGACTTTTTGCATCTGCGGACCATTAGTTGAAACTACGGCTCCGCACCTGCAGACATTCCCGTCACAGGTGTGGCTTTCCATTAAGCCCAGCCAAGTCCTCTTCTGCGGACAAAAACTCACTCCTTCGGTCACGCTTCTCCGGCGCCCTGATCGCTGCTGCAGTCTCGCTTCAGCGGAGCCTTGCCCGCTCCTGCGGTCCAGCACCAAAGGCCTAGCCTCGCTTCTGCGATGCCTTCTTCGCTTCTGCGGATGCGCATCTGTGCCCCCAACTCCGCATCCGCGACCCTTCACCCAGCTGGCCCAGGATCGCTTCTGCGACACCCTTGGCGCTTCGGTGCCTCCGCACCTGCGGCCAAAACCTCGTAGGTGCGGTTACACCAGATGTGCTGCCACCAGCAAATTTCGTAAGGTCAAATTCAATCCATTAAGCATCCGGAATCCACCCGAGGCCCCCGGGACCTCGATCAAATATACCTACCAGTTCTAAAACATCATATGAACTTAATCAAGCCTTTAAATCACATCAAACAACGCTAAGACCACGCGCACCCCAATTCGAGCTCAATGAACTTTAATACTTCATACTTCTACATCCGACGCCGAAACCTATCATATCAAGTCCGATTGACCTCAAACTTTGCACACAAGCCCTAATTGAACTTACTAACCTACTCCCACTTCCGGAATCAGAATCCGACCCCGATATCAAATATTTCACTCCCGGTCAAACTTCCCAAAAATCATCCAATTTCCAACTTTCGCCAATTGACGCCAAAATAACCTACGGACCTCCAAATCAACATCCGGAACCGCTCCTAGGACCAAAATCATCATACGAACCCGTTGCAACCTTCAAATCTCGATTCCGAGGTCGTTTACTCAAAAATCAAACCTTAGTCAATTCTTCCAACTTAAAGCTTTCGAAATTAAAATTTTCTTTCCAAATCAACTCCGAACTTCCTGTAATGAAATTCCGACTACACGTACAAGTTATAATATCTGAAGTGAAGCTACTTAAGGCCTCAGACCGCCGAACAACGTACTAGAGCTCAAAATGAACGGTCGGTTTGTTACATTCTCCCCCCCACTTAAACATAAGTTCATCCTTGAACGTGCTAAGGGCTGCTCCCAGGTTGTCCAAAATTACTGTTTAACACTTCGTGCACCTACCCGTGCTACCACATTCCAGTTGAACACATTAGTTCTAGCCAGACTGAAAATCCTCCCTATAACCTTAGCTAACAAGCTTTAGAACCACGTTTCAACTTCCGAATTTCTTTACAAGACCTGATTCTAACACAGGAACACCGTACCAATCACTACACACTGTACCAAAACATGATCATGCACCTATGCTGAAATCACACCATGCACCACATAGGTCAGTTGCCCATAATAACATCCTCCGACGATAATAGTTATAATTTCACAAATCTGATGCCCGCAATACATCTTATGACGTATATAAATCCTGTTCCAACTCGAATATGACACATAAGGAGGAACGAAGTCATGGAAAAGAAGAACCCAGCCCGCATAGCGAATAAAACGGTCAAACAGATGTTATGAACCCTCCTCAGAGGATGAGAAATAGAATATGCAGGAATAGATGTAGGGAACCATACCCAACATAATGTTGTTACGGCGTGCAACCCGATCCAAATAACGTACCTGTGGCTGCATGCCACCTGATACACTCACAATAATAAATAATAACATACCCCTCAAGCCATACTTCTTCTACCTACGGAGTACCGAATCTCGGCCACAAGTACGCCAAGTGCAAAAATACAACTCTGGGAAGACGGATAGCAGCATACGAAACCCAAGCACAACTAAGGTGCGATAAATGATCTGCATCTCGAGAGCCATCCTGCTCATGTAACACCACAAGCTACATGGGAACTCGTCACGTGTGCTAATAACCAAGCCGTCTCAGTCCAGGATAAACTCTCACAGTTTACTACCAAAGGACTAGGGCGCCTTCCAGGCATAAACTCTCGCATTTGCGATATTACCATAACCTCCATACTTGGTTTTTAAATCTTTCTAAATCAAATGACTAACATGCCACACTTATACAAATCTCCTCGTGGGGTACGCTCCCACAACCTTCCTCCCAGGTAGCCAAGTGTGCACATCCATACAACCAACTTTACTAATTCTGTAAGAAAAATCTCAATCCGTAAATTAATACACAATGCTTCTTCCATATAACACCATTCTCAGGTGACACTAAGATAATGCCAACTCACTCTAAATATCTGAATACTTCCCTGCTCATCCGAGCTCGTGACATTCTTATCAACAACGAACCGCGACCTTGATCCTCAACTTTCAAATTCCCATGCCGCTCACTGCACCTATCATGTCGCTATGCGAGAATACATGAATTCGTCATAACCCCTGAACTACCAGTAGAATAACACTTCATTGGCTAGAAACCTTTCACTTAACTCATTTCCGAAGGGCCCATGCAATACGTAACGGAATTCCTAAACCGCAGAAAACACAACCTCAAACTGTGATCTAAACTATCATAACTCTTCCGGAACCCATTTACACAACAAAGCCTTTTAAATCAAATACCTCCCAAATCAATCAGGTTGTGGTGGCTGTCAAGCCCGCGTGTACAACCACAAACCCCATGTATAAATTCACACGCTGATGGGACTGATCGTTGCCACAATCATGCTGATTCAGCCATTACTAACCGACCCAACTTCTTTCAACTTACCATTCACCTGACCTAGAAATATGATAGCTCCATTCACAACATAACGAAATCAATTTGCACTCATCCCGAGTGACCCGAATCGCGAGACCACATCGTCTAAATACTCATGACTCATCTCATACCTCCTTATGCGCATAATAGCATCTCCAATGGGTGCACCCATTCTGCAAGACCTTCCGCGAGTCTGAAGCTATTTCTTCCTTTCCTCTAACACTGCACTTTTATTCTTGAATCCACTAGGACTGTTGTCAAGAGTCACCCACTGTGACCTGGTCCCAAATATGACCAAACTCCAACGCTCTACTAGCACATGAACACTCTCTCGAAAAAGAAACCAGCTAAAATTTTTTCCTTGTACATCACATCTGCAGAAGCGTATGCTCCGAGTCTTCCCAAAAACCAGAGCATGCATCGATAAACCCAAATATACCACACGTCCATCAAGTTCTTTACTGAATTACCCCTGATATTTCCTTTTCTTAGTCATAAATAATTCGCCAACGCACCGATAACCAGAAACCGCACAAGCAGACAACCACGCGATCTAACCGTAAACGGTGGGGCTCCCCCACTTAGCTTTAAGCCACCATCACATAATGCAAAGCCCACAACCATTCCTCCTTCTCAATTACCATGATCTCGCACCGTTAACCCGCCAGACTTCTTGAACTCTTTTGTTATCTTTTCATGAACATCCTGAATCACCAGTCACAGTCACATACTCGACCTCTTACTGGGTAGCAAGTAATATTCCTTGCAGAAACTTCATCAACATCACGCCACCGCTAACCTGCTCACAGGAGATAACCCACTTGTGGAAATTCTTTACCGATATCTTCCAACGATGCTGCACTAGGTACAACTACCACACAATCAGTAAATTCTCCTGAGCCCATGCTTGCCCACCAGCTGTATAAGTCTGCTCCTTCCCTATTGACATCAACTGAAAGTTCAACAATACCTTCCGAAATCAAGTCATATTGCACCTAAAACGATAATTAGATCTTCACACCCCTCTTCATTTCAAACAAACTCCTTTCTGCCATATTTAATCTCTTTTCGTACAGTAACCATCACTCGAAGTGAAATCCGTAGGCCAAATAACCTTCCATTACGATGCCCAAACCGTTCTACACTTTCTCGAGGCACGCGGCTATCCTACCACAGATCCATATGCTAATCTGCCACTCTTACTTCGGTTAAACCATCTCTTTTAAGCAACTTCTCAACCTCTGCTTCTCATACTTGACTTGCTGGTACTTCAACCACCGTGAAACACTTCTTGCCATGTCTTCCCTCATACTTTGCTGCCTAGATGTTGCATCAAATCGAAATGCATCTCTATAGCACCTGAACTAATAAAATGTTACTGACTCTAAGCCTCTTCGAATATCATCTTTCTCGAGCCATCAACATTAGAAATACAAATTCGATTCTGAACCGCTGCACGCAGTTATCTCTGGCAACCGCCCCTCAGGCACCATTTCACAACACCCTACCCCGAAGGCAAAATCCAAGATGACCATAACACCGGCAAATCATAATGCGTTCAGACAAGGACGACGACACCACATCGCAATGAGAATTCTACCACGCCCAAAAATGTCAAGTATTGTCACCTTACCAACCAAACATGGACATCTATAGTCCGATTGTCATTCCTCCGCTGGAGTTAAATGCGGAACCCCTTAATCATACACTGAGAAATCCTTTCTTCAAGCCATTCACTGCCTCAACACATAAACGAGCACCCTACCACTACACCAACATCGTGCGATAACAACGCGTGAACAACATAGCAATTCGTGCATAGCCTCAAAACCATAGGAAGTACAGATACTGTACTGAAATGACAGAACACACTTCCGCAAGGCGACGATAATAGCTTGCATGAACCCCTAGGGAAAAACATCCTACACCATGTCTGTAGTACCACTACAACTCCTCGACGCCCAATTGATGACAAGGGCTTCGCGTCACATAAGATTGAGCATGAAGGAAATAAAGGAAAAAGCCTCAATAGAATCAAACCGCACGATGAGGAATACAAGAAGGCAAGTGCTCCTAACAGTCATGTAGCCTCTAAAAGATAAGTACAGACGTCTCCATACCGATCCGCAAGACTATACCAGACTTGCTCATGACTCGTGAGACCTAAGGGAACCTAATGCTCTAATACCAAGCCGTCACGACCCAAAATCCTCTATAGGTCGTGATGGCGCCTAATGCCGCCAGGCAAGCCAACGGTGATTTACCAATTTAATTACTCATTTTAGTATTATGAAATCATCATTTTCCTTAATTGGACAGTATAAAAGAGAATTTATAGAGTAAAAACAAATATTTACACAATCCACAATAATGAAAAACCTGAAGGAAACCCCCAAACCCGATGTCACAACTGCATGAGCATCAACTAGGAAATAAAATAAAACACAACATCTATTTGGAATACAAGTTAGAGAGAAAAATATAAATAACTCTAAAGGAGACTCTACAGGCTGCGGATCGTAACATGAGAATGCAGCTCACGGAAAAGTCCCCGAAATGACCGCGCCTCTGCGCCCAAAGACCACCGAACATATATGTACCTGCACAAAAAGTGCAACAAGTGTAGTATGAGAACGTAAATCAACACGTACCCAGAAACTATCTAGCCTAACCCCAGAGAAGTAGTGATGAGGGGTCAACATCAACACTTACTAGTGGTCCAATAAGACAGATACAGTAGAAGTAAACAGGTGTGAGACAGAGTAAATAAGCGAAATAACAAGTACAATACGTGGTACAATCCTCCTCTCAGCAATAACTCAAACTCTCAGTTAGCAGCTACCTCCTCAATCGGAGTATATATATACTGGACCTTACTAGATAGGTCGTCACAGTTCAATCAGGAAAAACTCTAAGATGTGCTGGCTTCTTGCCAATTATTACACACGATTTCATAAGAGTATTTTATAGAAATGTTGAGGCATACAGCCCGATCCATCATAACATTTCCAAACCATAGATACATCTATTATTACCGAGGCGAACGGCCCGCTCCCATGAGAGTGCGGTACATAAATCCTGTTATGGCGTACGACCCGATCCATCATAGTGTGCGCACTACCGAGGGTCGAACGGCACAAACCATATATGTATCTATCCTGCCGAGGCGAACGGCCCGATCCCATTAGAATAAGAAGCTTTGATGGGTCCTCGACCCCACTCACAAATAGTCGTGTAAGTTATAGATTTTTAAAGGAACATTTCGATGAGAACGCATAACGCGGGAGAATTTCGTAGAAGAGTACAATTAAATTTGCGGCTTATCATGAAGCCCGTCAAATTTCTACAATAGCCAGCCTGTCACTCTAGGCAAGTCAAGTCTCAAGTTGTAATGTAAATAAAGGGATTTATTAGGCAAAAGACAACTCGAATAGTGCAGTTATAGCATGGAGGGAACTTAAGTCTACCTGGACATAACATGAATCTAGCTACGCACGGACTCTCGTCACCTGGTACGTACGTAGCCCCCAAAATAAGTAACACATAACAAATACATCACGCAGGGGTAGTTCCCCCTCACAGAGTTAGACAAGAGACTTACCTTGCTCCGAAGTTCCAAAACCGGCTCTAAGGCCTCTCTAACACCTCAAACCAAAGCTCGTCGATCCAAAACTATTCAAACAATGTGCAAACCAATCAAAAGATACTCTAATACCCATAATTAATAAATTTAAACAAATTTCCAACTCCGCTCGAAAAGCCTATAAAATCAACCCTCGGGCCCACGTGCCCGGATTCCGAAAATTTTAGAAGATAAACTTTAACCATAACACCACGAACTAAAATATCTAACTTATTCCAAATTCCATGTTCAATTCGTGGTCAAATTCCAAAAATACCAAATTTTAGGTTTTCTACCAAAAACCCCACAATTTCGACTAATTTTCATGTTTAAATCCTTATACAAACCATGTATTTAACTTGTAATACGTGAAAATCACTTACCTTGTGATGCTTGATAAAAATCTTCCCTTGAAGCGCTCCAAAAATCGCCCCAACCAAGTGAAAATGTAAAAAAAATGGGCCAAATCCCGCTTTTAAAAGAACCCTCTGCCCAGAAGACTTTTTGCATCTGCGGACCATTAGCCGTTTCTACAGCTCCGCACCTGCAGACATTTCCGTCGTAGGTGCGGCTTTCCATTAAGCCCATCCAAGTCCGCTTCTACGGACAAAAACTCGCTCCTTCGGTCACGCTTCTCCGGCGCCCTGATAGCTACTGCAGTCTCGCTTTAGCGGAGCCTTGCCCGCTCCTACGGTCCAGCGCCAAAGGCCTAGCCTCGCTTCTGCGATGCCTTCTTCGCTTCTGCGGATGCGCATCTGTGCCCCCAACTCCGCATCCGCGGCCCTTCCGCCAGCTGGCCTAGGACCGCTCTTGCGACCCCCCTTGACCGCTTCTGCGCCTCCACACCTGTGGCCAAAACCTCACAGGTGCGATTACTCCAGATATGCTGCCACCATCAAATTTCATAAGGCCAAATTCAATCCATAAACCATCTAGAATCCATCCGAGGCCCCTGGGACCACGACCAAATATATCAACTAGTTCTAAAACATCATATGAACTTAGTCGAGCCTTAAATCACATCAAACAACGCTAAAACCACGAATCGCACCCTAATTCAAGCTCAATGAACTTTAAAAATTCATACTTCTACATCCGACGCTGAAACCTATCAAATCAAGTCTGATTGACCTCAAAATTTGCACACAAGCCCTAATTGACATCACGGACCTACTCCCACTTTCGGAATCGGAATCCGACCCCGATATCAAAAAGTCCGCTCCCGGTCAAACTTCCCAAAAATCATCCAATTTTCAACTTTCGCCAATTGACGCCGAAATAACCTACGGACCTCCATATTAACATCCAAAAATGCTCCTAAAACCAAAATTATCATACGAAACTGTTGGAACCTTCAAATCCCAATTCCAAGGTCGTTTACTCAAAAGTCAAACCTTAGTTAATTCTTCCAACTTAAAGCTTCTGAAATTAGAATTTTCTTTCTAAATCAACTCTGAACTTCCCAAAATTAAATTATGACTACACGTACAAGTCATAATACCTAAAGTGAAGCTAAGGCCTCAGACCACCAAACGACGCGCTAGAGCTCAGAAGACCAGTCGGGTCGTTACATGATTCTTGGAGAGATTTTCACGCGAGTGATTGGGGTAAGTGATTCTTACCTATTTTTGAGTAATTTACACGATTATATCTTTATTTCATCATTTAATTAGTGATTTGGGTTGAGAAATTTAGGGGGAAATGGTAGAAGTTCTTAGACCAAAATTTTTGGCAATTTAAAGGCGACTTGAGGTCGGATTTGAGTAATTTTTGTATGGGTGAACTCGATATCGAATGGGTGTTCGTATTTTGTGACTTTTACCCGATTCTGAGATGTGGGCCCGAGTCAACTTTGTGGGGCAATTTTTTAATTCTTTGCTAAAGTCGTAGTTTCATTTTTTAAATTAGTTTCTTGTAGTCGTATTTATAGTATGTAATTGCTCTTGGCTAGATTTAGGTCGTTCGGAGCCGGAAAGTCGAGGAAAAGGCATCCTTATTGACTAATTGAGCAAGATCTGAGGTAAGTGACTTGTCTAAACTTGTGTGGAGAAATCCATTTAGGTTGTTGTAACAATTTGTGCTATATGAGCGCCGTGTACGCATGGTGACGAGTGCGTACACGGGCTAAATATGGAAATTTCGATTCTTGCTGAGTAGTCTTCTTTTAAATTCCTTAATTAAGTTGCCTTAGCATGTGTAGCTGTCATGTTTAGTCTAGTATCGCATGTCTACACGTCTTAACCTTTACTTGAAATTTGCGCAATATGCTTAGTTGAATTACTTGCTTCCGTGATCTCTTATTCAGCCTCTAACTGTATGATTCCTTGCTGTAAATTTGTTGTTCCATAGGTTATCATTTGTGTATTTACTTTTGGGACTACGAGACGATACCTCGGGAACTCCCCATGTCGTGTATTTACTTTTAGGACTACGAGGCAGTACCTCGGGAGATCCCCTATTGCATATTTACTTTTAGGGCTACGAGGCGATACCTCGGGAGGTCCCCCTGTTGCATATTTACTTTTGGGACTACGAGGCGGTACCTCGGGAGAACCCCCTGTTGCATATTTACTTTTTAGACTACGAGACGGTACCTCGGGAGATCCCAATGTTGTGTATTTACATTTGGGACTACGAGACGGTACCTCGGGAGCGCCCCTATTGTTTACCTCTATTTGTTGTGTTGTTACCTTTCTGAAATTTCTTTTTGTTCGTTTCTCAGTCATTTCATTGTATTATTATATTTTGTCTCATTTCTTTTTATTCCAATAGGGCCCTGACCTAACCTCGTCACTACTCTACCGAGGTTAGGCTTGGCACTTACTGGATACCGTTGTGGTGTACTCATACTACATTCTACACATCTTTTTGTTTAGATCTAGGTTCTTCCTACCATGCCAGGTACCAGTGAGATAGCCTGTACGCGGAGACTTCAAGATACATCTGGCACTGTCCGCAGACCTCGGAGCCCCCCTTTATCCTTATTATGTTATTTTCCTTATTCTCTTTAGACTCTGATGTATAGAGACACTTAGTATTTTCTCTTAGAATCTTGTGACTTATTTCTATCGGGTTTTGGGAATTGTAATCATTTGAATCGCATTTTTCTATTTATATTTCATGTGTTGAGATTTGAGTTCATCTTTATATTCAGTTATTCCGCAAATTATTAGGCTTACTTAGTTTTAGAGACTAGGTGTCATCACGACATCCTACGGAGGGAAATTGGGGTCGTGACAGTAAGATATTACATAAGGAAATGTTTCAATGAATTCAACCCACTTAGCAAGCATCCTACTAAGCATACCTTGACTCTTCAAGTATTTCAAGGATTCATGGTCAGTTTTAATGACAAACTCTCTTAGCCACAAGTAATGTTGCCATGTGGCTAAAGCCCTTACCAAAACATATAGCTCTTTGTCATAAGTGGAGTAGTTCAATGTGGCTCCACTCAACTTCTCACTAAAATAGGCAATAGGTTTAGAATCTTGCATCAAAACGACACATATTCCTTTGCCAGAAGCATACATTCAATTTCAAAAGATTTAGAAAATTTAGGTTATTGTAACAATGGAGCAAAAAATAACTTTTCTTTCAACAAGTTAAAAGCATCATCTTATTCTTTTCCCCATGTAAAAATCTTATCCTTTTTAATAACTTCAGTTAAAGGAGAAGCAATGGTGCTAAAGTCTCTCACAAACCTCCTATAAAAGCTAGCAAGTCCATGAAAACTCCTAACTTCAGTTACACTCTTAGGTTTAGGCCATTCTTTTATTGCTTTGATTTTCTCTTCATCAACCTCAACTCCTTTATAACTAACCACAAAACCCAAGAAAATCACACGATCCACACAAAAATTACACTTTTTAAGATTTGCAAATAAAAGTTGCTTTCTAAGAACTTCAAAAACTTATTTTAGGTGTTCTACATGCTCTTCTAAAGTTTTAGAAAAGATTAAGATATCATCGAAGTACACCACAACAAATTTTTCATGAAAATCCTTAAAGATATGAATCATTAATCTCATGAAAGTGCTAGGTGCATTAGTCAATCCAAAAGACATAACTAACCACTCATAAAGCCTATATTTGGTCTTAAAAGCAGTTTTCCATTTATCTACAGGGTTGATTTGAATCTGGTGGTAACCGCTTTTTAGATCAATTTTAGAAAAGATTTTGGATCCATATAATTGATCCAACATGTCATCAACACGAGGAATAGGATGGCGATACTTTACAGTTATCATGTTGATTGCTCTGCAATCCACGCACATCCTCCAAGTTCCATCCTTTTTGGGTACCAATAGGACGGGAACAGAGCAAGGGCTCATGCTCTCTCTCACAAACCCTTTCTCAAGCAACTCCTCAACTTTCCTTTGAAGCTCTTTTGTCTCTTCTGGAATACTCCTATAAGCAGGCCTATTTGGAATTTGTGATTCAGGCACAACATCAGTTTGATGCTCAATTCCACGCAAAGGTGGCAATCCATTAGGAATATTTTCAGGAAAGACATCTTCAAAATCCTGCAAAAGAGAAAAAATACTACTTGGCAAAGAAGAAGTTAGTAACTCAGAATTAATCAAAGCTTCTTTGTAAGTAAGTAGTATCATGGGCAACCCCTCTTTTCTTGCATTTAAACACTCTTTGGCTTTTTATATAGAAACTCACTTTTTCCCTTTCCTTAGCCTCTTTCCTCTCTCCAAGACTTTCTATTTTTTCATTCAAACCCCTTCTTATCTCTTATCTCAAATTGCTTCCCCTCTCTCTTTCTCTCGGTCATCTCTCTTTTTTTCTAACTCTTGATCTCCTTTCTTTTCTTTTCACTCAAGCTCACTTTTTATCCCTCCCCTTAGTTTTCCCGTTGTTTCCCATAATCTCTTTTGATCTTCAATTGAGAAGGAGATAAATGTGCAAGAGTAAATTGCCTGCCATTTAGCTCAAGAGAATATCTATTCTTCCTTCCATCATGAAAAATATTCCTATGATACTGCCAAGGACGACCCAATAAGATATGGCAAGCTTGCATAGGGATTATGTCACAAAGAATATCATCCTCATATCTACCAACATTGAGTGAAATCATGCATTGTTTGTTTACCTTTAGTTCGCCACTATTATTTAACCATTGGAGTCTATAGGGAGTAGGGTGTTCCATGCATGCAAGTTCCAGTTTTTCCACAAAGTACGAACTCACCACATTAGCACAACTACCACTATCAATGATCATAGAATAAGTTTTTCCCTTTATCCCACACCTAGTAAGGAATATACTCTCCCTTTGTTCTTCATTATTGCTTCCAAAATTGATAGTCATAATCCTCCTAACTACCCCAATCATGCCATCGTTAGATAGTTCTATATCACCTTCATCACTCACATCTCCCTCTTCTTCTCCCTCATTTTTTCACTCACATATCCTCCATCTTCTCTAAGAATGATATTTCTTCTACTTGGACATTCATGCATCATATGTTCCCTTCCTTTACATTTATGATATTGAATAGAACTAGAAGGTAAGAGGTTTAGGGTTAAAGGTTTTACCTCCCTCTTTGTTCTCAAATTTACCTTTATCCTTGTCTTCTTGAGGTCAAGAAGAACTCTTATCTCTTAATTTGGCCATGGCTTCTTGGAGATAGTGTTTGACCGATCTTTCCACGAGCTAGTTTGCTTTCTTTTATTTTGATTTTCTACCTTTACAGACAAATCAACTAACTCATCTATTGTTACATATTATTGCAATTCTACTACATCAGCTATTTCCTTATTTAAACCATTTAAAAACTAGCCATTGTAGTCTCTTCTTCCTCCGTACAATTAGCTTGCATCATAGCCATATCCATAGTCTTAAAGTACTCATCCACAGACATGGACCCTTGCTTCAATGTTTGAAGATGTTGTTGTAGCTCCCTTTGAAAGTGTGATGGTACGAATCTCTTCCTCATCACCCTCTTCATCTCAGCCCAAGTAGCAATTGGTGCTTGTCCTTCTTGCAATCGGTCCGTAGTAATCTTTTTCCACCAAATAGCAGCATAATCAGAAAACTCAACAACAGCAAATTTAACCTTCTTACCCTCAGAGTAGTTGTGACAGTCAAAGATGGCTTTAACCTTTCTCTCCCAATCAAGTTACAAGTCTGGATCCCTTGTTCCCTTGAAAGATGGCATCTTCATCTTTATACTACTTATATTTTCATCTTTAACTCTACCTCTTTGTCCCCTTCTATCTCTTCCCACCCTATCAAAGCCTATATCATTAAAATCATATAGGGTTTTCTTGATTTACAATGGGAACAAGGGGTACATTTCACCTAGCTTGGGGCTTAACATTATTCTCCCTTCTAAGTTCAACTATTGTATCATTTTGCTCAGCAATGGTGTCCCTCATCTCTTGGAGTTGCAAATTCCACCTTTTGAATTATTGATGCATAGCTTGCAAGGTAAAATCATTTCTTGCTTTGATTTCGGCTTCTTGAATAACCTTTCGTTCCCCATCACTACATGTACATGACATCTTAAATAATTAAACTGTATCAAACAAATTGACTTTTATCTCAATTGTTCTCACACACACTTTGCCTTTTTTCTCTCAAAATAACCTTTAAACAAAATATTTTGTAGATTTATAGTTAAACCCAACTCGTATAAACTTCTTAGTAGTAAAATATAGATTTTGGGGAACAAATGAAAGAAGAACCAAATCCTAGAACTATTATGCTCGATTGAAACAAGATACGAACAAAAAGGCAAGGATTATATATTTAGATTAGAAAAAGTATGAAAAATTAAAAAAAAAATTCTTATCTTTGAAATCTGGGATCCCCTCTTCTTATTTCCTTTGATAGTTTTTGGAAACAAATTAAATACAAAAGAAAGTTCCTGGAGAGCAAACAATTCATTTTTTTTAAATGATTTTTTTTTTACTTTTTTTAACTCGTTTTTTTTTTTTTTTTTGCTCTTAGTATTCAAAAAATCTCCAGAATTATCAAGAATGAAATCTTGATAGAACCGCTCTGATACCACTTGATAACAACAAAGTCGGGAATCCAAACTAGAGTAAGAATTTGAGAAGTAAATGTGGAAGCGATAATAATAAGGAATTGAACAACTAGAATTAAAGTGCAGAAAATAAAGAATATGAGAAAATTCAAAGAAAGAATTCCATGACCTTCCAAGAACGCAAGTTCTATAGCCTTAACAAGATCCAAGCAACAACGTTTTGATTTATCGACGAAATCAAATGTCTTTACTTAAAAACAAATCAAAATAATAGATTCAGATCTTGACCGCTTTATAAGTAACTTGAGACAACAATTAATAACTCATATTAATCGCCTTCTAAGAATACCACAAAGTAATCAATGATATCACAATAGGTTGAAAGATAATCTCAAAGGTTAAGTAATAAAGGTTCAAAAGAACTCTCAAAGTATAATATTCTTAATCAATAATGAAGTGTCTCAATGAATGAGAAGAACTCCTTATTTATAGGAGTAAAAAACCTTAAAATTAGGTGGGGTGTCTGCTAAGGCATAAAAAGTCATTAAAATTAGGTAAAGTGGTTGATAAGGAATAAGAAAAGTCATTAAAATTAGGTAGGGTGGGCGGCCAAATCCCTTTGAGGCAGATTTGGACCTTATAACTACTAGGTTGGGCCACTGGTTTGGACTCCTTTTCAAACACCCTCTTTTGGACCTCTTTTAAGCTCATTTCAAGCTCTTCTGGATGCCCTTTTGCTAGAATTCAAGGGCCAAGTTCGGGACCCGATCTTCCTCCGCTTGGACTTCAATTTGGGCCACCAAATAATTGTAAAACTTGTACAATCCATCTTGTTTGGGCTTGAGCTCGTCCTCTACAATTAAAAGCTTCTTTATTTGCCATTGAAGTCCAGCAACCTTAGTCTACAACTCTATAGCTTGAGATCTTGTAAATGGACTTCTTGGAGCTTTGAAAACTCTATCCTTGTCCTTGATACTATCATCCATTCCACAAAAATCACAAACCAAATATGACTGGCTCTTGACCTTGGCTAAGGTTAACTTTCTTATCTCTCTAACCATGGTGTCTAGCTGGCTTGCACTGATGTGTTAGAATCCACTAGATGTACCCCAACCTTTTTCCTTCTCTCGTTACCCTCTACAGGCCATTGATTTGCATCTTTATATAATTCATTCATAATTGCAACAATCTCCTTGAGAGTTTTCTTCATAAGAGGACCTCCAACAATGTTGTTTAATGTCCTCCTGCCAGAGGGTGTCAGTCCATCCCAAAAATCTTGGAGTCGCATCCACATGTCTACTCCATGATGCTAACATCTTCTCACAATATTCTTAAATCTGTCCCATGCTTCAAGCACCGTTTCTGCATCTTTCTGCTCGAAGTTGTGGAGCTCTCTTCAAATTTTTCCTGTTTTTGCAGCTGAAAAATATTTTTTAAGAAACTTATTTGTCATGTCTTCCCATGTTTGAATTGACCCAGTCAACAAACTCTGCAACTAGTGTTTAGCTTCTTCCCTCGGTGAAAAAAGGAAATGTCCTTAAGTAGACAGCATCTTTCGATACTCCGTTGTGCTGGAAGGTATTCATAATCTCATCAAAATCCATCAAATGAGTATTTGGATCTTCATCGGGTTTGCCTCAAAAGACACAATTATTCTGAATGGTCTGAAGTAGCCCTTGCTTGATCTCAAAATTATTAGTTACAATCGGAGGGGGTCGCACACTAGATACTCCTTAGTTGTAGACTAGCCTGGCGTAGTCTCCCAGTGATCGTCCAGGTATGGACATATTATTTTCAAATTCGTCTTTAACCAGAGGTCGGTGCAGATTGAATCTTCGTCCTCCATTCTCGTCAACCGTTTCATCAGCTCTGAGAGTTGCTTCAACAGCTGCCCGTGCGGCTACTCTTGTTAAGCTGCTTCTCGTGCAGCCAAATCAACTATCTCCTCACCGTTCTTAGCCATGTTCTCTTGGGTTGAAGATTGCCCTAAGAATTTCCCGGTGCTTTCTTTCTCTTTACTCAGTTGTCGCATGTGTTTTTCCAACTCCAATTTGCAGGGTTTTACTCTTTTGAAGAAGATCGAGTCATACACCAACGAACATAACATGTTGCCTACATATGGATGAGAAAACCATGAATAATCAATTAAAATTGATTCTTGAATTAGCACCATAAATTATCCCCGACAATGGCGCCAAAATTTGAAGAGCGCAAAACATAACACGAAATTAGTGTTCGTAGTTATGATTATCGTCTCCACAGGGATTGAATTTAAATAATGTTCAAGTAATTTCAAGATTAACGCTATTCAGAATGATTAACACGTTGGTTAGGACGAGTAATAACTAAAATTAACTATGAAACTAAAACAATTAACTATTGATCACAAGAAGACAAGAGTTGAGCAACACTGAAATATCAATAGCAGAAATAAGGGTCTTGACATGATAGGTGCAAGATAGCTATTTGGGACCCATCTCTAGTTCAATTCACTCTAATGTTCTAATGATTCTCACGAATTCACTCGATGATTAGTTCAAACGTATAGTCAAGACTCCTCTCTCGATTAAATTTTAACTCTACGAAGTGAATTAATATATGCACTGTGAAAATATGCAAACATGTGTTTATGGATTAGTGTTCAGGAAAATGTCTCCCGAATATTCTCCTAACTTGATCTAATCAACAATTCAACAAGCTCTTTCGATTACTTAAGAGAATCACTGAATTAAATCAAATAAAATAATGCACGATAATCACCACAATATTCCTCTTTTGATTAAATAAATTGGTGAATAAAGTTGCAAACAATTTAAAGCTCCATAAACGAGCAAAGAACTAGAGTTAAAATCCACAAATAGCAACCAAAACACCATATACGTCAAACCCTAAGGGAAACTACTCCATAATCATGGAGGAAGTCATCACAAATATAATTAAAGAGTAAGAAAATATCAATCTAACATTACAATCCAAACTCCCATATTGAATTGATGGAAAGATGATAAAATCTTGTATCTTGTAGCCTCCAATGCTCTCCAAAAGCTTCCAAGGTCAAAGTCCTCTAAAATTCTTATTTTTGATATATTTATACCATGTAGGAATGGGCTCGGACGAAACTATTCTTTCCAAGCCGAAGTGGAAAAATTTGGCGAGCAAATACACTACCGCGGCACACCAGACGGCGCACCATGCGGCGCATTAGTGGGAAAGTTAGAGGCCTATTTGTTTACTCTCAAGGAATTTTGCACTAGCGACCTGCGCCCCTCAGCGCATGGCGCGGCACGGCGCGGTAGTGTATTTTTATCAAAGTAATCTTTTTTTCTCACTTTTTGATATCCAGACTTGGTCCTCGAGCCTCAAACGTGATCCCAACTTAATATCTTGGGCTTCTACTCATACTTCAAAGCTCCAAATCATCCATTTTAGCTTCAAACTTGCTTCTTCACTCGAAATCACATCTTACACAACATAACACACGTAATAAGTACAAAGTACTAATAATTAGGCTCAAATACAATAATAATTAGAATATAAAATATAGCTAAAACATGAGTTCCTAGCCTACCATCAACCGTTTTCACAATTGGTCGTGTCTGGTGAGAATATCTATTTCCTTCTGTATATACACTTCTCAGAAAGAATTGAGTAAAAGACATTGTCATCTATGAAATGTGAACTATGATTTTATATTTTACAGACAAAAATATCATGGAGCATAAAAGCGAAGCACATAATAGATCATGAAATAAGGATTTGTCAACGATAGGATAACTTGTCTTGTTGAATTCTTTGGGACGTTCAATAAAACCAAAGATGAAAAGGCGTCAGTTTTAATGTCTTTAATTTTTTTCGAACTGTTGCACCCATTGACAAACTGTTGCTAACAAAGCAGAAACATAAGAAATTGGAAAATTGAAAGAGCAGCCAACACTGAGATTATTATGGACAACGGTAATAGCCTTTTAGACGAACTTCGACAAAATCACCTTCAACAATGACGATGCTACATCGGCCGTTTTCACAATTGATCGTGACTGGTGAGAATATCTATTTCCTTATGTATATACACTTTTCAGAAAGAATTGAGTAAAAGACATTGTCGGCTATGAAGTGTGAATTATGATTTTATATTTTACAGATAAAATTATCATGGAGCATAAAAGTGAAGCACATATATAACAGATCATGAAATAAGGATTTGTCACTAATAGGATAATATAATTTGCCTTATAAATTCTTTGGGAAGCTTCCATCAATATGTGCTTCATATTTATAATATTTTTATATAGAAGTGCTCAACTTTTTACTTTTTTGCTCACAATAATATATCAGAAACTTCCGATGCTTCCTCTCCCTTCTATCTTCTCTAATGGAAAATTTATCATTTCTGCATTAAGTAATCTTAACATGATGATATAAGAACGGTTATGCTTCTTTTTTCTCTGTTTATTAGTTTTTGAAGATTGAGAGTTGATCCATGCACGGGGATCTCCGACACTCCGTGAGACTTGTGTGTGGTTCGATTGTGATGTAGAGTAGATCTCTTTTTCTATTTCTTTTTCTTGTTTGTTTGTTTTTATGCTTTTGACACAAAAAATTGGTATTACAAGAACAAAGTCCAACCATTGGATAGTTTATAGGTTCCAACTTGTGTTTTTGATTTATATTTGGCCGGCAAAACACATACTATTAGCTTAACATTGTTTCACATTTTTTATTTTTTTATTGCATAGTCAAAAATGCAATGAGGCCTTTGATGGGGGCAATTTTACTAGTTACTAAATAATGCTAGACTAAATATTCCGACGTCAAGCTCTTTTACTTCTTCTAAAAGGTCAGTTGGTGAAGCTTACCTTAATATTTGGAATATACCCAATGAATACCACTACTAAAAATCAGGTAAAAAGCGACCGGAAAAAGCGACCAAAGTTGGTCCCTATATGCCTAAAAGCGACCAAAAAGCGACCACAATGGTCTGGTCACCATTTAGTTGGTCCCTTTCCAATAGCGACCAATCTTGGTCGCTCTATAGCGACCAAAGTTGGTCGCCCAGTACAAAATACAAAAATTTAAAATCTGCTCACAAGCGACCAACTTTGGTCGCTTATTCCGTATTTTTAATTTTCTGTATTTCTCAAATAGCGACCAGAGTTGGTCGCTATTTGAGAAATACAGAAAATTTAAAATACCAAAATAGCGACCAACTTTGGTCGCTTATTCAGTATTTTTAATTTTCTGTATTTTCAAATAGCGACCAACTTTGGTCGCTATTTAGAAATGCAGAAAATTAAAAATACTAAATTGGCGACCAAAGTTGGTCGCTTTAGAAGATTTTAAATTTTTTTTTTTTTTTGAAATTGGTGACCAACTTTGGTCGCTATTTGCAGAATCAGTTTTTTTTTTAAGCAAAATAGCGACCAACTGGCGACCAAAGTTGGTCGCTTTTGTTGGTATATTTTTTCAAGAAACTGGCTGTTTTGCCAGCCACACCCCCTGTCAGTTTTACCAAATTCCTAAAATATGCATTGAAACCATTAAAACAACAACAACAACAAGAACTACTACATCAAACAACAACGATACTAACAACTACAATAAACAACACATTAAACAACAATATTAAACAACAATAAGGTTTAAAGTTCAAATGAACTTATGCATTATATAAGTTGTTATTACAATTCAAGGTCAACTCATATCTACATCATCATCGCCATCGCCGGATGAATTGCCATCATCAGACTGACCATCCGGCGATGGTTCCCGTGATCGGGGAATAGGAAAAGCGCCAGAAGCCAAGAGAGATTTGATCTGCTCTTGTAGAGCAGCATACTGTTTATCTCTAAGTTTATCTTTCTTCTTCTCTCTTGCTTCTCTCTCCTTCTCTCTTTGCTTTGAAGCTTCTAGCTCGGATGTGAGCTTTTCTACATGGGCCCGCATAGAGGCGAGGGCATCCCCATCAAGCGACTCCCCTCCGGATGAGGT
>MCJB01049045.1:0-23624 GCA_002018475.1 Nicotiana obtusifolia
AATACCCTCACCCATTCTTACTAAGAAACTGAAAGAAGCCTCAAAAACAGAAGAAAGGGTGGAAAGTGAGGAAGAAAGAGATGTAGAAATAGAACCGTTATGGAAATGGTCAGATCAATGTTGAGTTATTCCGATATGCCCTCATCCTTTTGGGGATATGCTTTAGAAACAGCTAATTACATTCTGAATTTGGTTCCTTCCAAGTCAGTACCTTTGACTCCAATAAAATTGTGGACTGGGCGCAAAGCCAGTCTACGGCATATTCGAGTTTGGGGTTGTCCAGCACATGTGTTGAAAGGGAAAACAGATAAATTGGAATCAAGGACAGAGGTTTGCGTTTTTATTGGATATCCAAAAGGAACAAAGGGAGATTTATTTTATTGTCCAAAAGAAAATAAGGTAATTGTTACGACAAATGCCAAATATCTGGAAGATGATTATTTAATAAACCATGTTCCTAGAAGCAAACTTGTTTTGCAGGAATTGAGCAAAGAAATAACAAAAGATCCATCTCCAAAACATATCCCGGCAGGCAGTATTGATTTACCACTACGTTCTCGTAGTGGGAGGAATGTCAATAGGCAAGAGGACGCACAAGAGGCATTGCCCGACATCTCGCTGCCCAAAGCAGTGGGAGTAATGTTGAGCAACCTGCAATTATGCAACCTGAAATTGAAGAACACGCTCATGAAATCCTGGCACTACAAGGTGAGGAGACTAACGTTGAGCACCCAGTTTTTCAAGATAATGTCATGGACGAAAATGCACCTGTAGTGTCTCGTCGTAGTGGGAGAACTATTAGAAAACCTTCTCGGTATGTACTCTTGGGAGAATCTTATGATAGGATCCCTGAAGAGACTAATACAGAACCTCTAAATTACGACGAAGCACTACAGGATATAGATGCTGAAAAATTGATTACTGCTATGAAATCTGAAATGGAGTCTTTGTACTCCGATAAAGTCTGGGATCTTGTGGAACCACCTGCGGGAGTCAAACCTATTGGCTGTAGATGGATCTATAAGAAAAAGAGAGGAGTGGACGGAAAAGTGCAAACTTTTAAAGCAAGGCTTGTTGCGAAAGGGTTTACTCAGAAAGAAGAGATCGATTATGAGGAAACTTTTTCGCCGGTAGCCATGCTTAAATCAATTAGAATCTTCTTATCTATTGCTGCTCATTATGATTATGAGATCTGGCAAATGGATGTCAAGACGGCTTTCCTTAATGGAAGTCTTGATGAGTGCATTTATATGGCACAACCAGACGGTTTCAAGAAAAGGGGTGATGAGCACATGCTGTGTAAGTTGAACAAATCCATTTATGGATTGAAACAGGCATCTAGGGCATGGAACACTTGTTTTGACAAGTCGATTAATACTTTCGGTTTTGATCAATGTGAAAATGAGTCTTGTGTCTATAAAAAATGGGATGGAGAAAAAGTAGCGTTTTTGGTACTGTATGTAGACGATATCTTTCTCATAGGAAATAATGTGGGCATGTGGATTTTAGTCAAGGAATGATTGTCCTCACATTTTGATATGAAGGACTTGGGAGAAGCAGCTCATATCCTTGGGACCAAGCTCACGCGAGATCGCAAGCAAAGGATATTAGGCTTGTATCAAGCACTTTATATTGATACTATCCTCGCCAAATTTAGCATGCAAGATTCCAAAAAAGGATTCCTTCCTTTTAGGCATGGAATCTCTCTGTCCAAGGATCAATCTCCCAAAACGGCTGATGAGATAGAGAAGATGAAGGCGGTCCCTTATGCTTCTGCTGTAGGGAGCCTTATGTATGCAATGTTATGTACTAGACCTGACATCTGCTTTGCTGTTGGCACAGTTAGCAGATTTCAGTCTAATCCTGGAAGAGAACATTGGACTGCCGTTAAGCATATAATCAAGTACCTGAAAAGGACTAGGGATTATATGTTGGTTTTTCACTCAAGCGATCTTGTACCCATTGGGTATACAGACTCAGATTTCCAGTCAGATAGAGATTCTAGAAAATCTACCTCAGGACATGTGTTTACCTTAGGAGGAGGAGCCATAACTTGGAGGAGTATTAAGCAATCATGTGTTGCTGATTCCACCATGGAAGCCGAATATGTGGCTGCCTCTGAGGCTGCCAAGGAGGCTGTTTGGCTCGGGAACTTCCTGAAAGAGCTTGGTGTTGTCCCTTCAGTACAAGCACCAATTATACTTTATTGTGATAATAGTGGTGCGGTTGCAAACTCGAAGGAACCACGAATCCACAAGAGGAGTAAACATATTGAGCGTAAGTATCATTTAATTCGTGACATTGTTCAGAGGGGAGGGGTAAAAGTTTTGAAGATTGCATCAGCAGACAATTTGGCAGAACCGTTTACCAAAAGCTTACCGCAGAAGACTTTTGACAAGTATGTAGAAGAAATGGGTATTAGAGTTGTAGATGCATGGTTATGAGTCTAAGTGGGAGATTGTTAGGATATACTATTAACCATGTGGTTTGATTATAGTATTATGTTTTATTTTTTGGAACAATTGTTTATTTATTTATTCAATTCAATGAAGTCTTAATTTCAATAGATCATTTATTCATATGTATGCCCTTTACTTATATAGTAGACGATTTAGTGTATGGAGCTTTTAGCTCATGCGCGAAAGATTAAATTGTCGATTCTTATAAGTTATAAAGTTAATGTTCACAATCAAAGATGAAACTGGGCAAAGTATCTTGATGATTGTAGCATAAGATTAAATTATAATCTATCTTGATTATGGGAATGGTTCAGTTCCAACTTCTTATGCTAGTTCATTTTTGTGTATTGAACGGACCAAGTAGAGATAAGTGTTTTTGTGCTGAATATATAAAACTACCTCTCTAGCTCATTGAATGTTCTTATACTCTTAATCTTGATATAATTGTTATGATCAATGCGCTTCGTTCATTATTTTGATTTATTAAAAGGTATGACTCAACTGCGAGTTAATGTTTTCCTGGTAAATTGAATAATGGCAAAGTGCATTTGTGAAATAATAATTAGTTGATAGAATCCGTGTCTTGACCATTGAGATTGATGATACCCCTTTATGGATACTTGAAAGTTTTCATGTGAAAATCCTGCAGGTGAATTTTCTATCCGTCACATGAAATAAGTTAAGCGGAAGTATAAAGGATTAAATTAATCGATGAATTAAATTGTCAATAATTTAATTTATTTTATTGGTATTTGTAATCTTAACACGGGGAGTTAAATAAGTTTTTAATGAATGATTTCGAAATTAAACTGAGGAGTGCAATTATAGTTTTCTAGTAGAATAAATTATAATTTATTGTGGTAGGATTAATTCATTCATATTCCGAATTAATACCATAATAGGAAGCCTCGTTATTAAATCTGTGGTCCCTGTTGTGCCTGAATATTCTAGAACAAGGAAATTAAAAAAGGAAAATAGTATCCTTGGTGGGTTAGGAGACTGCTACACATTTTGGTGCGTAGTAGACTCCATTTCGTTTTTGGCTTCATGTTTTTGGTAGGGATTGGAATCCTACTCGTTTTTGGTTAAGGGATGACCTAAAAAACGTGGATATATAAACAAAGCAATGTAACCTCAAAGGGGACTTTTGCTGGCCGAAATTTACACCAAAAAGACTACTATTCTTGAACCGAAATACTTGCCACTCAAGTATCACGTTCGTAGAGATTCAGGATACACAGCAGAAGACCGTAGACCTAGAGAACACGAATATTATTGAAGACTTGTGCAGTAGCTTCAAAAGGTTAGTGTTACTATCTAGTAATTGATTATACTTGTCTAGTTTACATGTAAGAATATGATTTTGGGTGTTTGCTTCCATTGCGTTTATATGCCTATTTCTATCAAGGAGGTGTCAAATGATTGTACCATTGTGAACTAAAATATGCTACAATTAAAGATGTTAGGCAATTATTTTAATATAAATTGCTTCTACACCCGATATATGAAACCGCGTGCAGTTAGTTTATGATTATAAACGATCTAGGATTATCAAGGAATCTTAATAAGAAATATACATACAATTAAATTATATATTCGTATAATCATAGTCGCTTCCCACGAACTGCAACTACCGATTGATAACTATGACAAAGAGCTTGCTCAAAACATATACTAGTATCTATATGACGTTCAACCCAACAAAACCTTGATCAAGATATGTCATTTAACACACATTATGGACGATAAATAGGAAAGCTAAATATGGTTTTGTGAACTATATTACTCCTAATAACCATCAAAACTTAAATATGACAATATTAGTTGTAAAATCAGATACAATCTTTGCATAGTTCGTGAAAAACCACTAGACTATTTTATTTCTAATCATGCATTGCTTAATTCCGTCATATATTTTATAATCATAAACTAGCTGTCACGATCCAATTTCTCCAATAGGTCGTGATGGCGCATAGCGTCACCGCTAAGTAAGCCAACGGTGAAATAATCATGCAATTATTTTTTTAATAAATTTCCAAGATAGTTGAATTTTATTTATTAAGAAAATAAGAAATGGAAAAATTTAATAAAGTAAAGCGTAAACTTATGAAAGTGCAAATACGGTGAAATAAATATCCAAAAGCCATAAAGCGCCTACTAGCAGGTTTCCAAGACCGGGTGTCACAAGTGTATGAGCAACTAGTAAAATATACAAAACTCAAAACCATTGTCTGAAATAGAGTAGACAGAAAATATATGCAAAAGAGACACTTTGGGTGCTGCAAAACAGGCTCAGGAAGCAGCTCACCACTAGGCCTCGGGGTAAACGGAGCGCGCGCCGAGAGGACTGCAAGATGCACCTGTCTCAGATCCTGTACAATTAGTTCAGAAGTGTAGCGTGAGTATATAAACAACATGTACCCAGTAAGTATCTAGTATGACCTCGAAGAAGTAGTGATGAGGGGTCAACGTCGACACTTACCATGGACTAACAATAAATTATAAGAATGCTAAATAGGCATAGAANAGTACCACCACTTCCTATATGGTCATTACTTCCACCAATACCAGTTCCCATGCCCCCTAAACCACCGCCGCCGCCACCCGAGCCTCCTGAGCCGCCGAGCAACCGCCTTCCTAAATGGTCATTACTTCCACCACCAGAGCCACTACCACTACCACCATGCAATCCTCCACCCAATCCAGTACCAGCACTTCCTAAATGGGGATTACTTCCACCGGCACCAACTCCCCCGCCAAATAAACCGCCACCACCGCCGCCTGAACCACCTGCACCAAGCAACCGCCTGTCAAACATGTCAGAAGAAACCATGCTACTGATAAAAAAAATTAAGAGAACAACTCCAAGAAAACGAGCTGAGAACCCCATTATATTACAACTTTAATATGAACCAAGAATATTTATGAAAAAGAAGAAGGGGAAACAAAAATGATTGATTAGTCAAGAAGCCTTGGAAAATGAGAATGCACTTCTATGGGGAAGTATATATAGTGTTAAAATTAATGACCATTTCCTTTTCACTTTTCAGTTGTCGACTAACATGAACATTTTAATATTGACCATGTGTGTTAGGAGGTGTCAAATGATTATGCCATTATGAACTAAAATATGCTACAATTAAACCGCGTGCAGTTAGTTTATGATTATAAACGATCTAGGATTATCAAGGAATCTTAATAAGAAATATACATACAATTAAATTATATACTCGTATAATCATAGTCGCTTCCCACGAACTGCAACTAACGATGGATAACTATGACAAAGTGCTTGCTCAAGATATGTCATTTAACACACAATATGGACGATAAATAGGAAAGCTAAATACGGTTTTGTGAACTATATTACTCCTAATAACCATCAAAACTTAAAAATGACAATATTAGTTGAAAATCAGATACAATCTTTGCATAGTTCGTGGAAAATCACTAAGACTATTTTATTTCTAATCTTGCATTGCTTAATTCCGTCATATATTTTATAATCATAAAATAGCTGTCACGATCCAATTTCTCCAATAGGCCGTGATAGCACCTAGCGTCACCGCTAAGGAAGCCAACGGTGAATTAATCATGTAATTATTTTTTTTAATAAATTTCCAAGGTAGTTGAATTTTATTTATTAAGAAAATAAGAAATGAAAAATTTTAATAAAGTAAAGCGTAAACTTATGAAAGTGCAAATACGGTGAAATAAATATCCAAAAGCCATAAAGCGCCTACTAGCAGGTTTCCAAGACCGGGTGTCACAAGTGTATGAGCAACTAGTAAAATATACAAAACTCAAAACCATTGTCTGAAATAGAGTAGACAGAAAATATATGCAAAAGAGACACTTTGGGTGCTGCAAAACAGGCTCAGGAAGCAGCTCACCACTAGGCCTCGGGGTAAACGGAGCGCGCGCCGAGAGGACTGCAAGATGCACCTGTCTCAGATCCTGTACAATTAGTTCAGAAGTGTAGCGTGAGTATATAAACAACATGTACCCAGTAAGTATCTAGTATGACCTCGAAGAAGTAGTGATGAGGGGTCAACGTCGACACTTACTATGGACTAACAATAAATTATAAGAATGCTAAATAGGCATAGAATACGTGAATAACAATATTAACATAGTGGCAACAGTGATAAAATGATTCTTTAACTAACAGAAAATTCCAAAAGTTTTCACTAACACGGTGCTAATTCTAAATAATTTTCAAACAAATAAATAACTTATAACCTCTCAATTCATCAAAAATAATATCATGTGTATTCGGGCTTCAAGCATTAACACGCACGATATATGCTGAGGTCGTACGGTCCGATCCAGAATAATGTGTACACTGCCGAGGGTGGAGCGGCACGAAACATAGATGCATCTATTATACTGCCAAGGCGTTTGGCCCGCTCCATAAGAGAGATTACATTATGAATATCCGATTCTTAAAATCTATTATAAGGCTAATACACAAAGAGACACAATTTCTGTTAACGGCCAAATAACCCGCCAAAACTCAAGTAAGTGAAATTCGGCCTCTACAATTCCTTTACCAAGTTTCATTATAATTTAGGCACTTTAATTAACAAGTAAGGTGCAAACTTTACAGATATTTCATGATTTAGGTCCTAAACTACGCATACTTGAGCATAATTAGTAGCTACGCACGGACTCTCGTCACCTCGTGCGTACGAGCCCCCACAATTAAAATCAAATAACAATTTAAGTCACCTATGGGGTAAATTTCCTCTTGCAAGATTAGGCAAGAGACTTACCTCGTTTGAAAGCACTCTTCCCGGCCACAAATTCACTTTAAGGACCCAACTTGGTGCCGAAAAATCCAAAGCTAGCCAAATGTTATATAAAACAATCAATATACGCTCAAAAGTTAATAATTTTAGCTATTAGAGTAATTACCCAACCCAAATTGGAAGATTCTTTAAATTACCCTCGGGCCCATGTGTCCGGATTCCTGATATTTTCGAAGAAATTTGTTACTCATAACTTCACGAACTCAAATATATAATTTTCACCCAATTCCATAATCATTTTCGTGGTTAAATCTCATTTTTATCAAAACCTAGATTTTTCAACTAAAGCCATAATTTTTACAATTTTACATGTTAAAATCTACCCATAATCTATTATTTAACTTACATTAGATAGAAGTTACTTACCTTCAATAGCTAGGTGGAAAATCCTCTTTAAGAAGCTCCAAAATCGTCCAAGGAGTGCAATAAATGAACCCAAAATGGCCTAGGTCCCGTCTTTAATGAACCTCATTGACCAGGTTTGCCCTTCTTCACGATCGCGGAAAGGCCATCGCGTTCGCGAAGGCTATCAGTAGGGCCTAGGAAAAATGGCCAACGCGAATACGAAGGCTGACGAGCCTGAGCTTCACGAACGCAGGGTCTAGCTCGCGAACGCGGAGAAGAAGAAACTCAACCCCCCCCCCAATGCCCATCTCCTTATGCGAACGCGGGCCTCCTCACTCGAACACAGAGGCCACAGGTCCCAGACCTTCATGAATGCAGGCAAGGGGTCGCGAACACGTAGAGCAAATCTCAACCCCTCACCTTTTCCTCCTCTGCAAATGTGACACAGCTTTCGCATTCGTGAAGAAGGAAACCAGCACCAATACACCAGATTTTTAGAACATAGCTCCTGGAAGTCCGAAACTCACCCGAACCACCCGGGACCTCGTCCAAGTGCACCAACAAGTCCATAAACTTAATACGGGCCTGCTCGAACTCTTCAAACTCGTATAACAACATCGAAACTAGGATTCGCACCCTAAAACCAATTGAATCAAATTATGAACTTCAAGTTTTCAACTTGCTCGGAACGCACCGAATCATACTTAGACTACTCGGAATGACACCAAATTTTACGTGCAAAAGTCTTAAATCACCATACGGAGCTAATTCCAGGCTCAGAATCCCAAACGAACCTCGATAACACCAGTCTATAGTAATGCGCTCCTATTTCCGCTCAAGTATAACCATCTGCTAGAGTAGGCCACCTGGCCTTTGATGCTCATACTTAACCTGCTGGCAATTTAGGCACCTAGTTACATACTCAACTATGTCCTTCTTCATCCGCCGCCACCAATAATACTGCCTCAGGTCGCGATACATCTTCGTAGCACCTGGATGAATAGAATATTGAGAACTGTGTGCCTCTCCTAGAATCTTTTCCCTCAATCCATCGACATTAGGGACACATAGATGAACCTGGAGTCGTATAACACCATCTTCACCGATAATAACCTCCTTGGCACCACCCTGTAGTACAGTCTCTCTAGGAATCAATAAGTGCGGATCGTCGTACTGGTGAGCCTTGATCTGCTCGAATAGTGAACACTGGGCAACGACGCATGCAAGAACTCGGCTGTGCTCTGAAATATCCAACATCACAAGTCTGTTAGCCAAGGATTGAATGTCCAAAGCTAATGGCCTCTCCTCTGCTGAATTGAATGCCAAACTACCCGTACTCTCTGCCTCTCTGCTAAAGGCATCCGCAACCCGGATGATAAAGGATAGTAATATCATAATCTTTCAGTAACTCAAGCCACCTGTGCCCCCTCAAATTGAGATCCCTCTGCTTGAACAAATGCTGCAAGCTGCGATCATCAAATCCATAAATGACGTCGGGGCGTTAGTCAAACCGAAAGACATCTCTAGAAACTCATAGTTGCCATATCTAGTCCGGAAAGTCGTCTTCGGAATATCTGAATCACGAATCTTCAGTTGATGGTACTCCGATCTCAAGTCAATCTAAGAGAACATCCTGGCACCCTGCAACTGGTCAAACAAATCATCAATACGCGGCAACGGGTACTTGTTCTTAATGGTAACTTTGTTCAACAGGCGATAATCAATGCATATCCGCATAGTCCCATATTTCTTCTTCGTGAATAACACCAGTGCACCCAAGGCGACACACTCGGTCTGACAAACCCCTTTGCTAGCAAATCCTCAAGCTGTTCTTTTAGCTCCTTCAACTCTTTCGGATCCATACAGTACGATGGAATATAAATAGGTTGAGTACCTGGGGCCAAATCAATACAGAAATCGATATCACGATCTGGTGACATGCCTGGAAGATCAGAAGGAAACACATCGGAGAACTCCCGGACAACAGGCACTGAATCAGTCTCCAGAGTTTCTGCAGTAGTATCTCAAACATAAGCTAGATAAGCCAAACAACCCTTCTCGACCATGTGTCGAGCCTTCAGAAAGGAGATAACCCGAGTAGATATAATGAAAAGCGAAACTTTCCACTCCAATCTAGGAAGCTCTGGCATCGCCAAAACAGTCTTGGCATGGCAATCAAGGATGGCGTGATATAGGGACAACTAATCCATGCCCCGAATGACCTTCAAGTCAGTCATATCAAGTAACAGAAGATCCGCTCTAGTCTTATAACCACAAAATGTCACAATACAGAATCGATAGACCCGATCCACAACAACAAAATCACCCACTAGACTGGACACATAAACAGGAGTACCCAAGGTATCGCGAGGAACACCCAGGAAATGAGCAAACAGAGATAAAACATATGGATATGTAGACCCTAGATCAAATAGTACCGAAGCATCCCTATTACAGACAGAGATATTACCTATGATCACGGCATCTGACGCTATTGCATCTGGTCTGGCTAGAAAGGCATAAAACCTGATTGGAGCACCACCTGCCTGGCCTCCACCTCTAGGACGGCCCCTACCCACCTGCCCTCCGCCTTTGGGCAGCCGGATGACTGGTGTGGCAGCTGGTGCTGTAATCATAGGCTGCTAATCCTGCTACGCTATCTTGCCCCGAAGCCTGGGGCAAAACCTCCTCACATGACCAAGATCCCCGCGCTCGAAACAACCCTCGATACGGTGGACTATTGAGTTGAACTCTGACCCTAATGGCCTGAAGGCCTATTGGAGGAACCCTGAATAGCTGGGGGACAGTAGGAGCTCTCTGGAATGGCGCCGAAATAAGGTCGCACTAGAGCACCCCAAGGAGACGGGGGAGGGGGGGCTGGATATGTGGGCCTACTAGACTGACCCCCACAAACTGACCCCGACCGCCCGCCAAGGCGCCACTGAACTTCCCATATTATCAAAGCCGCTTATCCCTCATCGCCTGCTCTTGGCTTTGCTGACAACCACCCTCGATCCTCTGAGCTATCTCCACAACTAGCTCGTACAAAGTCCCCATCTCAACCTCTCGGGCCATAGTGGCCTGAATACCAGAGTGCAAACCTATAACAAACTTTTGCGCTCTCTCTCTGCATTGGTAGGAAGTATCATAAGTGCATGGCGAGACAACTCAGAGAATCTCGCCTCATAGTCGGTCAACGACATCTGAACCTGCTGGAGCTGCTTGAACTAATATCGCAACTCTTCCCTTTGAGAGGTGGAATATATCTGTCTTGGAAGAGGCGTATGAACTGGTCCCAAGTCATGGGAAGAGAACCTGTTGGTCTGCCGAGAAGATAAGAATGCCACCATCTACGGGCCCTGCCCTCTAGCTGAAAGGTAGTAAAGTCCACCCCGTGGGACTCCATTATCCTCATATTATGCAGTCTGTCCCTGTATCAATCAATAAAGTCCCGAAGGTCCTCATCTCGCTCATCTCCAAAGTAGGAGGATGTTGCGTGGTCCATTTCTCCAATAGCTTCTGCAGCTCGCTGGCCACAGCTGGTCTGGACTCTGGTAAAGCTACTGTAGCTGGCTGAGCTACGCCTATGGGTAGTGCGCCCGGGGTCTTATATACGCAATTGCATACCCTGGAGCCTGAGCGGTAGGGATCTGTGCTCCCTCTCCTGCCTGAGATGTGGCTGGGTTAGCTGGAAATAAACCAGCCTGAGTCATAGAATTCATGAACCGCAGCATACGGCCCATGACCTCCTGGAATGCCGGTGTGGACATGAAATCCACCAGGGCTCCCCACTGCAGGCACCTCGCTCTACTACGCAATAATAAAATCCTCTACTAGACCCACTGGTGGAATAACTGGAGCAACTCTAGGACGCCCTCATCCTCTACCACGAGCTGGAGCCCTCCCCGGCCTCTACCTCGGCCTCTAGCAACAGGGGGAGCAGCTCCTCCATGGTCGGGTACATCTATCGCGCACGTTCTTCGCCATCTGTCAGAGAATAAGAGAAAGATACTTAGCACAACATCAACTGCACGATAGAAGATGAAGAAAGAGTAATTTTCTAAAACCCTATAGCCTCTCGAAGATAAGTATGGACGTCTCTGCACTAATCCGCAAGACTCTATTAGGCCTTCTCTAAACTTGTGAAACCTACGTGAACCTAGTGCTCTGATACCATATTGTCACAATTCAATTTCTCCTATAGGCCGTGATGGGCCTAGTGTCGCTGCTAAGCAAGCCAACGATGAACTAATCATGTAATTGTTCTTTTTAATAGATTTTCAAGGTAGTTGAATTTTTTTATTAAGAAAATAAGAAGTGGAAAAATTTAATAAAGTAAAGCGTAAACTCATGAAAGTACAAATACAGTGAAATAAATATCCAAACGCCATAAAGTGCCTAGTAGCAGGGTTCCAAAATCGGGTGTCATAAGTGTATGAGCAATTAGTAGAATATACAAAACTCTAAACTACTGTCTGAAATAGAGTAGACAGAAAATAAATGCAAAAATAAGACTCTGGCTGCTGCAGAACGGGCCCAAGAAGCAGCTCACCACTAGGCCTTGGGGTAACGAGGGTGCGCGCTGGGACGACTGCCAGATGCACCTGCCTCAGATCCTGCACGATTAGTGTAGAAGTGTAGTGTGAGTACATAAACAACATGTACCCGTTAAGTATCTAGTCTAACCTCGAAGAAGTAGTGACGAGGGATCAACGTCGACACTTACTATGAGCTAACAATAAAATACAAGAATGCTAAATAAGCATAGAATACATGAATAATAATATTAACACAGTAGCAAGAATGATTAAATGATTCTTAAACTAACAGGAAATTCCAAAAGTCTTTCACTAACATTGTGCTAATTCCAAATAAATTCCAAGCAAATAAATAACTTATAACCTCTTAATTCATTAAAAATAATATCATGTGTATTCGGACTTCAAACATTAACACGCACGATTTATACAAAGGTCGTACGGCCCGATCCAGAATAATGTGTACACTGCCGAGGGTCGAGTGGCACGAACCATATATGGATCTATTATACTGCTGAGGTGTTCGGCCCGCTCCAACAAGAAGAGAGATTACTTTAAGAATATCCGATTTTTAAAAGCTATTATAAGACTAATACACAAAGAAATACAATTTTTGTTAACGGCCAAGTAACCCCTCAAAATTCAAGTAAGTGAAATTCGGCCTCCACAATTCCTTTACCAAGTTTCACTATAATTTAGGCACTTTAATTAATAAGTAAGGTGCAAACGTTACAAATATTTTATGATTTAGGTCCTAAACTACCTAGATAAGCATAATTAGTAGCTACGCATGGGCTCTCGTCACCTAGTGCATACGAAGCCCCCACAATTAGAATCAAATAATAAATTAAGTCACCTATGGGGTAAATTCCCTCTTACAATGTTAGGCAAGAGACTTACCCCATTTCAAAGCTCACTTTCCAGCCACAAATTCACTTTAAGGATCCAACTTGGTGCGGAACAATCCGACGCTAGCCAAATGTAATGTAAAATAATCAATATACTCTCGAAAGTTAATAACTTAACTATTAGAGTAATTACTCAACTCAAATTGGAAGATTCTTAAAATTCACCCCCGGTTCCACGTGCCCGGATTCCAGAAATTTTCCAAGAAAATTGTTATTTTCACACAATTCCATAACTATTTTAGTGTTAAATCCCATTTTTATAAAACCTAGGTTTTTCAACAAAACCCATAATTTTTATAATTTTACATGCTTAAATCTACTCATAATCTATGTATTTAACTTACATTGGGTAGAAATTATTTACCTTCAATAGTTAGGTGGAAACCCCTCTCTAAGAAGCTCCAAAATCGCCCAAGAAGTGAAATAAATGAACCCAAAATGGCCTAGATCTTGTCTTAAATAAACCTTACTTCCCAAGTCTGCCCTTCTTCGTGATCACGAAGGCTATCTGCCAGGGTCCGGGAAAATGGCCATCCCAAACGTGAGGGACCACACGCGAACGCAAAGGCCGACAAGCCTGAGCTTCGCGAACGTGGGGTCTAGCTCGCAAACGCGGAGAAGAAGAAGCTCACCCCTCACCCCTGTGCAACGCGGGCCTCCTCACACGAACACTGAGGCCACAGGTCCCAGACCTTCGCGAACGCTATCAAGGGGTCGCGAACGCGTAGAGCAAATCTCAGTCCCTCACCTTTTCCTCCCCCGCGAACGCGAGAGCTGTCGCGTTCGCGGAGAAGGAAACCAGCACCAGCACACTAAATTTTTGGAACTTAGCTCCCAGCTGTCCAAAACACCCCCGAGCCACCTGAGATCCCGTCAAGTGCATTAACAAGTCCATAAACATAGGCCTTCTCGTACTCTCGAAATGCGTATAACAATATCGAAACTAGGATTAGCACCCTAAAAACAAATTGAATCAAATTATGAACTTCAAGTTTTCAACTTGTTTCGAACGCGCCGAATCATAGTTAGACTACTCGGAATAACACCAAATTTTTGCGTGCAAGTCTTAAGTCACCATATGGAGCTATTCCCGGACTCAGAATCCTAAATGGACCTTGATAACACCAATACTTACTCCAAACTAAATTTAAAGAACTTGAAAAACCTTCAATGTGCCAACTTCCAATATTAAGCGCCTAAACGCTCCCGGGACATCCAAAACCCTATCCGAACATAAGCTCAGGTCCAAAATCATTATATGAATCTATTGGGACCATCGCTTCCGATGTCGTTTACTAAAAATGTTGATCCACGCCAAACTTAATCATTTTTAAGCCAATATTAAGAAACTAAGTGTTCCGATTTCAACCCTAACCCTTCCAAAACCCGATCTAACCATCCCCATAAGTTATAAAACAGTAAAAGCATATATGGGGAGTCTTGTTTAAGGGAACGTGTGCAAAAGTTTGGCTCTCGAAATTCGAGCTCCGCCACATAAACTGGGACAAGGGAGTAGTAATTTATAATAACTCACAATATATGGTGCGAATATTTCAAACTTCCTAACACATGCTCAATTAAAATTTCATTGTAATAATTGGCAACTGGAAAAGGGGGGGGGGGGGAGGCTTAATTTTGACACGATAAACAATTGCCCAGAGAAATGCATATTCTCTCATTCCAGTTCTTCTTCTTCATAAATATTATTGGTGCGTATTAAAGTTATAATAATATAATGGGGTTCTCAGCTCATTTTGTTGGAGTAGTTCTCTTAATTATTCTTGTGGGTGGAATCATGATTTCTGCTGACATGTTTATTGGCAGGCGCATGCTTGATGCTGGTGGCTCAGGTGGCAACGGCGGCGGTTTATTTGGCGGAGGAATGGGTGCTGATGCAAGTAATGAACATTTAAGAAGTAGTGGTGCTGGAATTGGTGGAGGATTGCTTGGTGGTGAGATGGTCATGGCTTTGGTGGTGGAGACTAATTAATTAATTTACCGTAAATATCTTAATTAATTGCAAAAGAAGTTATGTGGATTATTGTTTTAGCTGTTACAAGTGAAGTTTGCATTTGGACATGGTGTGTGGAACATTGTTTATCGTGTCTCTATACTTGGCTACTTGTTTGGAACTAAGGTATAAGTATTATTGTGGTTTCTCGCAAAAGAACTTATTATATTCGATCCTTTACATATTATATTTTTATATATACAATTTTTTACAAAATTGTTGCTTTTGCTTGAAGAGGAGCCTTGACGTAGTTGGCATTACTAAAAATCCGTGTAAAATCGTCCGAAAAAACCGACCAAAATCTATTGTTAATGGCCAATAACTGTCTAAAACGCGACCATTTATGTGTGATCGGTATTTTGAAGGTCGATAGAGCATACCAACCAAAGTCAGTCAGAAATTACCGACCAACTTCGGTCGGTATGCTCTACACGGTCATCTGACAATTTAATTGAATTAACGACCAATATTGATTGAAATATTATTTTAGTAATTTAATTTTACCGACCAGCGGTGGTCGGTGTTCTAAATTTAATAATTTTGTTTACCGACCAACTTTGGTCGGTAATGAAAAATAAATTAATCTATAATATTTTATATACCGATTGTAATAACGCAAAATATTTTATGTACCTATTAATTGTGGGATTAAAAAATTAATCTAATTTATATTTATTGAGTCAAAATACTAAACTAGTGGAAATAAATTAATTATAACATATATATGAGTTAGTATACTAGTTTATTTGCTACTGGGCTAATTCACATTAGATATAATAGTGGGATAATCATAGGCCTAAAACTAATTAAAGTAAGAAAATGGCCAAGCAATCCCAACTGCTGCCCACTTTATAAGAGAACATTAGGGCATTAGAATAAAGAATATTAGTAACTTTAATATGCACTATTTTATCTAGCATAATGATAATGGCAAAATAAAGTGTGTAAACCAATTATTAGGGGATAATTAGGAGACCAAATATTATAGCAATAATTCTTGAACTTGTAAAATTAAATAGCTTGAGATTTCAAATTGAGAATTGGAATATTAAAGAGTCTATTCGGGCTTTACAATCTTAGAATATCTTATGGCTAAGGAATAATCAGATGTTTTTGGCATAGAACTATTAATATGCTATATTTTAATGTAATATAGTTGAAATTATTTTGGACTTAGAGAAATTAAAACAATAGCAATTAATTGTCTTAAGCTATCTGGTAGTTCTAATGAAAGTAGCGGTGATGTGGGAAATTTTATGGCCCTCCATATGATTACTGGTTTGAAGATACTTTAAGTTTTCTTTAGGATTATTATTGGATGGAAGATAGGTATTAAGTTATAGGAATTATAATTAAAATATTTAGTTAGAGGGAGATATTGGGACATGTTTTTACCTTTTTAAAGCATGGTGTTCGAGGTCTAAAATTGAAATGGAGGTTTGACCTCGACTAATATAATTGATATTGTTAATCAATATTTTACTTATATTGAGGTCATTGGAAATTATTTTGTTGGTATTTTGGACGTCGCAAGGTCGGAGAACTTGCTTGTTAGCGAAGTAAGCGAGATTTTAAGCTTTGATGCTTGCTTTTCAGAATCTGTTTTGAAAGTAAGTTTTGTCTGCCTGGTCCATGCATTGGGACGAGCGTGCGCTTGGCAGAATCGGTGGTCTTTGACCAGCCACAAATATATATTATATTATTAAAAGCTAAAATTATTTAATAAGTGATTTGTGTTATGGTGTGATGTGGCGTAGCTTCGTGCTATGGCGTTGGGACGTTAGAAATTATTTCTTCGTTGCCGCATTATATTTGAGGCATTGAGTATGCCGCCGTGATAGATTTGGGGCATTATGTATGCTGCTGTGGACTCGTTGAGGTGTTTGGTTAATTTCCTGCACTGCCGTTTATGACAAGTTATTAGTGTAGATTGTGCTGGAATATATAGTATTATTGTTGAATAATTGTTTGGACCTTATAGAGTAATTATACGATGAAATACATATTATTCTGTGCGCTTTGTGTGTTTTTATTTTCTAACACTTATCCTAGAGGTATTCGGAGTGGCGAGTTAAGGATCATACTGGGTTATATTTACGTATAATTCACACTTTATCTATATGCCTATGCAAATACTATTGGTGAAGACGGAACTAGTAGCTGACGAATTCGCTAGAGTTGATTTAGTTAACGAGGTGGGAGCAATTTTCATGTCAGATTATAGCTCCTTAAGCTCCACACTTGGCTAAGTAATAACGTAACATATTTCTAAGAATACATGCCAAATCTTCTTTTAACATGAAGTAGTTTTCAGTTTATGCCTATTTCGACATTTGGAACTAGGAGTTGTTCAAGAGATTTATGGCTTTTTACACCTGCAATTTAAACTCTAGATTTCTACATTTCACTAACTGTTACTTTAGTTAATTCGGGACTTACAAGATACTTTTTCTCAAATTAATTTTATTTAACACTTGGACGGTAAACATAGATACATTTACACTTAGCCTTAACTAATTTTAGTCCGATCGGTTAATCATTTAATATGAATTTTAAAGGGTGCCTTAAAAAATTTTCCTTTTGATCAAGTGAACTCTTACCTAAAATCTTTAGGTTAAATAGACCATTAACAGAGTTATACTTTACTACATTACTTTAATTAACTTCAGGTGTCCTAATTCAACTTAGAAATAATTAGGTAGCGACTCCTTAACTTTAGTCAAATTCAGAATTGCCTAATGTATTGTACCTTAATTAAACTAGTTTAAAATGGGTATAACAAAGTTGAACCCGGAGAAATGCGCTTTCGGAGTCGGGTCCGGAAAATTTTTCGGATTCATAGTGTCTAACCGGGGAATCGAGATCAATCTCGATAAAATCAAGGCCATAGCGGACATTACTGTGGTGCACAATATCAAGGCTGTTCAAAAGTTAACCAGGCGCATAGTCGCTTTGGGCCGATTCATCTCAAGGTCCTCCGATAAGAGCCATCGGTTCTTCTCGTTATTGAAAAAAAAGAATAATTTCTCATGGACCCTGGAGAGTCAACAAGCCTTGGAAGAACTCAAGCGGTATCTTTCGAGCCCGCCTTTGCTTCATACTCCGAAGGCAGATGAATAGTTGTACCTGTACCTAACGGTATCCGAGATAGCGATAAGTGGAGTCCTAGTCCGGGAAGAGGAAGGTATTTCCTATCTACTATGTTAGTAGGACTCTAGGCGAGACTGAAACTAGGTATCTTCACTTGAAAAAATTGGCGCTCGCCTTGCTAAGCGCCTCTAGGAAGTTAAAACTGTATTTTCAATGCCATCCCATAGCTATCGTGACTACTTACCCGTTGAGGAACATAATGCATAAACCTGAGCTCTCTGGACGATTGACCAAATGGGCCGTGGAAATCAGCAAGTACGATATCGAATATCGACCTCGAACCGCCATCTAATCTCAAATTTTGGCGGACTTCGTGGCCGCCTTCACGCAAGCCCCAATACCTGAGGTCGAAAGGGAATTATTGTTGAACTCGGGGACCTCCTCCGCGATCTGGTCCCCCTTTACGGATGGTGCCTCGAACGCAAAGGGGTCCGAACTTGGCATCGTGTTGAAGCCACCGACGGGTAATGTGGTTAAGCAATCAATTAGAACTGTAAAATTGACTAACAATGAGGCCGAGTATGAGGCTATAATTGCAGGTCTCGAACTGGCTAAAAGCCAGGGGGCCGAGGTGATTGAAGCTAAGTGCGATTCCCTATTTGTGGTAAACCAAGTCAATGGGACGTTCGAAGTCAAAGAGGAACGAATGCGAAGGTACCTGGATAAACTACAGGTAACGCTACATCGGTTCAAGGAGTGGACCTTGCAACATTTACCTCGGGACCAAAATAACGAGGGCGATGCTCTTGCTAACTTGGGATCGTCGGTTGATGATGATGAATTCAGCTCGGGAATGGTCGTACAACTCATGAAATCGGTAGTGGAAGAAGACCACGCCGAGATAAACTCGACAAGCTTAACTTGGAACTGGAGAAACAAGTATATAGATTACCACGCCGAGAGCTTTGCGCACAAAGGCGGCCAGGTTCAGCTTGTCCGAATACAACACCCTATTCAGGAGAACATTCGATGGCCCGATCGCCATATGTTTGGGACCGGGAGATACAGAATATGTTTCGAGGGAAGTTCACGAAGGCACCTGCGGGAACCATTCGGGTGCCGAATCGTTGGTTCGTAAGATAATCAGAGCCGGCTACTACTGGATCGACATGGAGAAAGACACAAAGGAGTTCGTATAAAAATCTAACGGGTGTTAGAGGCAAGCACCGATGATTCATCAGCCCGAGGAGTTACTACATTCAATTCTCTCACCCTGGCCATTCATGACATCATTGGTCCGCTGTCATGGGCACCCAGTAAGGCTCAATTTATATTATTTATGACTAACTATTTTTCTAAACGGGTGGAAGCCCAGGCATTTGAGAAAGTCAGGGAGAAAGAAGTTATTGACTTCATTTAGGACCACATAATATGCCGGTTCATAATGTCGGCCGAGATCGTGTGCGACAATAGAAGCAGTTCATCGGCAATAAACTGAGTAAATGTTTCGAGGACCATAAAATCAAAAGGATCCTATCGACACTCTATCACCCTAGTGGTAACGGGCAGGCGAAATCTACAAAAAAAAACCATACTCCAAAATCTTAAGAAGAGGTTGACCGACGCCAAAGAAAAATGGAAAGAAATTTTGCTCGAAGTCCTGTGGGCATATTGTATTACCTCAAAAAATCCAGTACCGGGGCCACCCCGTTCTCGTTGGTCTACAGTGCCGAAGCGTTAATACCGATCGAAGTAGGAGACCGAGATTCAGGTTCCAATATGTGACTGAAGAGTCAAACGATGAGACTATGAGCACGAGCCTGGAACTATTGGACGAGATGGGCGAGGCGGCCCTTGTCCGGTTGGCCGCCCAAAACAATGAATCAAAAGGTATTACAACCGGAGAGCCAACCTCCGACACTTCAATATTGGGAACTTGGTGTTAAGAAAAGTGACAATAAACACTCGGAACCCGAACAAAGGTAAGCTGGGACGGAATTGGAAAGGTCCGTATCGAATTATCGAGATCACCGGCAAAGGATCATACAAACTCGAAGCAGGGAACGGTGCGCAACTACCGAACAACTGGAATGTGACCCACTTAAAAAGGTACTACTGCTAAGGTACGACACCGTTCATTTTTTTCTTTACATATACTATGAATTGAACTAACACTTGCAGGCAACAGCCAAAAAATGATGCAGTTATTAGGCCTGAAAGCACGCGTTGCACTCTTTTTTTTTTAACCGGTTTTCTCCCAAATAGGTTTCCGTCAAGGTTTTTAACGAGGTAACAGTAGATCGTGCTAAATTAGAATTGAAGACCGACTATGAACCAGAGTCAAGGGTCACATCAATAGTATCCGAGCCTTCTCTACGATCGGCCTTGAATACTGGGGGCCATCACCCTCGAATAATTATTTTAGCAAGGAAAGAGATTTTGTGCTTAAATAGTCTGGGCTCGGTGGATAGGATTTATTATAAGGGCCACACGGTCAAATGAACCGTGCCCACATAGACCACTTAAGCCATAACAGGAAGCTTGTACACATTTGCAATCTTGTATGTTTCACAGAAATGAAAGAAAGTTTCTAGCTTGCAGATACATATTTTGTCTCCTAAAAACTACTACACTTTGTTCCTTAAGGACATCGAGCCTAATGGCACCTCTATATGGGTCCAAGAGACCAGTCCCACTCGGGGACTGCCGTCCAAGGCAAACTCGGATAGCTCGAGCTGTCGAAGCCCGAGGGCACAAAAACCTATTAGGTAGAGCCCGAACTTTAAAGGCTACCGCCACCCCCACTCGGGGACTGCCGTCCCCGTACTGGGCAAGCCCGGACAGCTCGGGTATCGAAGCCCGGTGTAATAAGCCTATTGGGAAATACCCGAACATAAAAGGCTACGGCCATCCTAGAAACGGCTCGAAGATGTCCGAAACCCGTAACCAAAACATAAGGCCTTCAGAAATTCCAAACTGGTTCAAAGGCTACCCTCAGTAAAATTATAATCTAAAAACTTCTAAGTAAGCGCTTTGGGAAAAGCATCCGGTCATACCAAGTCCCCACAAGTTTTAAGCAAAATTACATCGAGAACAAGCCTTATTTGGACCTCCGAACAAGACCTTATTACTACGTGCTAAGGCATTTGAAATCTTTGAAATCGTAATGAAAAATCCAAAAGAAACAAACTTGAAAATTGCCAAAGGGAAAAAAAGAAAAGCCTTGTATATCAAGATCTTTACAAAGGCCAAACTGCCTCAACAAAATATACAAAAATACAAAAATAAAAAAAATTTACAAGGCACCTAAGCCTGATTTTCGCCGGAGCCCGCCTCGTCACCCGGACCATCGGGGTCTTCTCCACTCTCGGATTCGTCGGAACCCTCATAGCCTTTCTCGTCCTCGGGATCTGCCAACTTCTTGGCCTCGGTCTCGAGCCTCTTAGCATTTTTGATCTCGGTCGATAGGTCGAAATCCCGAGCATGAACTTCCTCAAGAGCCTTTCTTCGGGATTGCCACTTCACGTATTCGACAGTGACTTTCAGGCGGTCGGGGGCTGCCTTAGCGTTAGCTCTGTACTGGGCCACCATCTCTGCAGCATCGGCCCTGGTTATTTCCGCCACTGACTTGGCTATTTTAAGCTCCTTGTCTAGGGTATCCCATTCAGCAACGGTCGAGCCCAGTTGAGACTGGAGGTCTTCGATTTTTTGGGACCGGGCCTCAGCTTTCTCTCTCGTCGCTCGAAGTTGGACCTCAGCTGAGGCCAGCTGCTCCCCCACAATCTCCTTTTCCTAAGCCAATTGGTCCATTTTTCCCTTCCGCTCTTCAGCCATGGCCTTAACCTCGTCCATCTCGGCTCGAAGCTGGTCGATCCGATCAAGTTTCTGTTGGACCTGCGAGTTTTGGCCATTAGTCGCCATGCATAACTCGTTGTCACTAACTTCAAAGATCTTTACTTGTTCCACCAGGGTGGCATGTTCTTTCTGAGCCGCGTCCAACTCAGCCCAAAAATTCTTGACTTCTCCTTCACGTTGCACGTTGAGAAGCTTACACATGTCCCTCTTCTCAGCAAGCTCTTTGATCTCGGCCTCAAGTTGGCTAAGCTCATCCCGGTACCGGAGAAAGGTTTCATGGAGGGACACCGAGGCCTACAAAATGTGAAAAAAGGCATTAGAGTCATCAAAATAGAATTCGAAGATAAAGAGTGTGATAATACCTTACCCGGTTCAGCGCTTGTTGTGCTTCGTTGAACAAGCATGGCATATCCACCTCGTTTATTTTTTCCTGGTGTTCTTCGGTTACCAGGCACCGGAGGTAGCTAGCTACCCCGACAAGGGCGAAAAGAACCCGGGCATCCTCTAAGACAATGATAACAACTGATCGCTTCCGGCCAGGATTCGTGCTCGGAGCGGGGAACCAGTTGATCAACCTCGGGCTCGAGTTCGGCCCACCGACCTTCGAGTATGGACTTTTCCTCGGCACCTCTAAGCCACCCAACCCAGAGAAGTCTTACAAGGTTGTTGAGTCTACACCATCAAAGAAGCATCAGAGGGATCGTCCGCTCCATGAACCCTTTCATTGGATCGCTCCTTCGTTGCTCGGGCTTCATCGAACATGGACTCTGTGAACAAGGGCGATCCCGAAATTTCTATAACACCAGGCAGAGCGGAGCCGGTGACTCGAGAGGTCACCCTTATCTCTGTACTAGCCTCATGAACTTGAGGGGGATTAGCCTCCGACTTTTCCCCCTCGGTTGTCACCTGTTCCTCGGGAATGGACGGCTAGCGGGTCTCAAAAAGTTCGTTCTCCTCTTCCTCGTCCCTGAGTCGGAAAAGTGAATCCGACTGAGGCACTCGGGAGCTGGAGCTTTCCTTTGGCTTACGAGCCAACCTTCTCCTTAGTTTCTTTTTCTCCGTGCTCGGGGAACTCGAAGCCCTCCTCATCTTCCTCTCTCCTGTTGTAGCTCCGGGTTGCCCTGAAGCAGAAGGATCAGCGGGCAGGTCCTCGCCCCCTACCAAGGGCCTAAGCTCGATGGTCTTAGGGAAGCCTGCAAAAAAGAAGAGAAGCAATGCAGGCATAGTATTGAAAAAGAAAGTCTAGTGCTACTTATTCGGAGAGAGGAACCTTACCGTGAGAACGGGCCTCCCAGCGGTCGTTCGAGACCTCACGCCACGAGCGCTCAGCATAAGGCATCTGCTCTCCGATCCACTCCTTGAGCCAAGGAATGGCATTTAGGACTCGAGCGAGGGCTGCACCACAACAAATACCGATGAGAAAAAGAAATATAAGACATAAAGTCGACATTTAAAAGGAAGATATACTTATGTGCTATGTTCCACTTCTAGGGGAACGGCCTCCACTTGGCGTGGATCAAGTCTGCGGTCCTCATCCGGACAAAGCGCCCCCTGCCAGCCCTGATGGGACTTTGTTGGCCCAGCGTACAAGCTTTATCAGCCCCCTT
>MCJB01049045.1:23656-39962 GCA_002018475.1 Nicotiana obtusifolia
CCCTCCCCCCGAAGACTCGGGGATTATACAAGCAGAGTAGATGATCGATGGTGAAGGTAAATTAGTCGATTTTGTTCACAAAGAGTCAGAGGAAGATCACGATCCTCCACAGCGATGGGTGGATTTGGCCGAGACATACGTCGTACCTCCTACAAAAGTCCAAGATGACTGGGTCCACCGGGCCCAATTTAAAGGGATAAGTGTAGATACTCAGATATCCCTCAACGTGGGTAGTGATGTCTTCATCCGGCCAGGGAATCATACATCCTTATCCTCCCAGCCATAATCCGTTCAAACTGCAAGAAGAACGGCCTCAGTAATGGAGCAGATGTATCGTGACACCGCCTCGCATCGGCCTTGAACCGAAGAGGGCTTTTCGACCTTGAAGGTCATTAACCGAACAACCCCCCACCCCTCGACTACCGGTTCATTAGTGGCCGCGCCTGCAGCAGACCCCTCGAGGACGACCACATCAGAGGCGCTCTCCTCAACCTCATTGGTCGGTTACAAAGAAGTGGCATCTTTCTGGGGAGCGATCTTGGAAGTAATTGCCATGTTTTATCTGGATAAAAAGGTTCGAAAGTATGAAGGAGAATGAGGAGATAAAGGGTGAGAACTTGCTAAGAAAATCAAGCACACTGACTTAAGTGAGGGGTAAAAGAAAGGTTGCAACTTGAAGAACGAAGGAAAGAATATTGAAGAATGAAGGAGGACAGCGATATCTTGAAAGATCGAAGATAGAAGCTTGGTCAAAAGTAAAAAATGAACGAAAGGAGTATTTATAGGAGCTTCGTGCCGTTCCGTATTTAGGCACGACCTGCCGACGGCTGACATGCGCTGGGAGTCATTATGATGCAACTAATGGGACGTTTTGGTTTCTTTGTCGTTTTGTGTCGCAACGTGTTGGAGAAGAGATCGAAGAACTCATGTCACTCCTCGTCGTTTTCGTAAAACTTACTCTCCGAGAAACGAGGAGACTATTTGTATACCAGTTAAAACGGACCCATAAGACGGTCCGGTTTCCGACAAAATGAATCGAGTAAAGGACGTAGTGACAAGGAGCCGAAATTGAGGTAAGGGACTCATCGAGACAAGTTCCGGGGGCATGATGCCTTCCCTCGATATTATCGGAGCCACGATCCCGGGATCGGTCCAAATCCTAAAAGACTTCAGAGAGCATTATCGGGCAATCGAACACGATTAACAGAAGGTTGTAATATCCTTGACCAACCGGCTATCATGGTATGGATCTTGGCACTTACCGGCGAAAATTCAGTGATTAGTTAAACAGAAGATTTTTATCTTTTATGGAATTGTACCTAGAGCAGGACTCCCATACTATATAAAAGAGAGTCTGATTATTCATTAAAGGCACTGTAACATGCATACCAAGGCAATATACTATTATTTTTATGTTATTCAAAGCTCTTACGTTTGTTGATTAGTGTTTCATTATTATAAGCCCAGGATTGAAGACGGATACCTCACTGAGGATGCCCTCAAGTCCAGAATCATCCCCCTCCCCCCCTCCCCCTCTTATTTTCAAGCGATTTGGTAATTTATTATATCTCTTGTCTGTTTATTCTAGCAAACTTTACCGTTTGTATTGAATAAATCACGTATCTTTAAAATCATTTACAAATTAATTATTATTTATTTTTTAGGGTAAACACAAGTAATGTGCATCATTTTTCAGAAAATAATATAATTTGAAATGCTATATTGCAGTTCTGTTATTCTCTACAACTACAGTACATAAGATGAACAATGTTTGGATTGGCTATAAGCTGGTCAAATCAGCTTTTAAGTTCTTTGTAGTTTTTTTAGTGTTTGGCGAAGTGAAAAAGTATTTAAAATAAATTAAAAACTACTTAAAACAAATCAAAAACAATAAATTGGAAAACCTCAATTTATTGCTTTTTGGCTTAAAAGTTATTTTTGATTAAAATTCACCTTTTTTAAGCTAATCCAAACGGACTCCGTCCAATATGTACTTAAACAGAGACAAATACCATTATGGCCCTAATACAGTAACTATTTTCAAAGACAGGACTGATCAGACGTGTCAAGTGGAAGCTATTTTTACCTTTTATTGTGGGTTGATTTAAGTTTGATCTATTATTTCTTTGCTTTTAATTTCTTTTGTTTGCTACATTATGTATTTGTCTGTTTACAATTGCAAATAATTGGCAATTTACAGAAGTCCTTTGCCTGAAAGGTAAAGTAGTATCTTACTACTACAGCTTTGTACTGCATATTTTTCATTGGACAATATGCAGATGTAATATGTGACGTGTAGGACATAGTTATTTTCTTGCGGGCAAATATTACTTTTAACTTGCGGTTGGTAATAGAAAAAGTATATAAAATTTATATATTTTATATTATATATAAAAATATATGTATATATAAAATTATTTTTTGATTATTATTTTAAAAATGATCATATAATGTCATTTTTTTATTTTCTTATAGCACATAAATAAGTCAAAGGATATATATAAATTTGTAACTTCCGTTGAAGAAATTGAAAGAAAGAATAAGTGAGCTATGTAAAGATTCAGACATAGTGACATGTTCCATACAAGAGAATTAAATGGGAAACATTACTCATACCTTTTTTATCCATATATGTAGGTAGGGGCGGAAATGAGCAGGTCGGATCGGGTCGGATAAAGGCGAGTCGGAAAAGAATAATTTAAAAAATAGATAAATTATCCGATCCGACTCATATTTAATATGGATAAAAATAAATTAACCGGCGAATAAAATAGATATTCATATTATCCATGACTTCTCGAAGATGATCACTATTGGGAGACTTCTTGGTCTTCTAAACTTGAGGAATCTCTAATTTGAGGCTTTACAAATGTAAAAGTTAAACTCATTAGTTATTCATTGATTATCTATTTTTTAAGTGGATAATATGATTCTTATCCATATTTGACCCATTTTTAAATAGTTCATTATCCAACCCATTTTTTAAAAAATAATATGAGTGAATAACTGATTTCTTTTAACCATTTTGCAACCACTATACGTTGAGATGGGAATTAATAATTCACCTTGGTTTTAGTATTGATGGACCACATTATCTTGAACCAAAAAATATGAGTATAAACCTCCTAATAATGTGTTTGGCAATAATAAATTGAGTACTATCCGCGTTAATGATGAAATCGTCGGCGTAGTTTAAGTATATCTTATCTTATTAATCATCCAAAAGATTAAATAAATAAATATATTGTGGTTCATGTTGACTAAAAATATTACTACTATTTACTCTAAATGACTTCCTTACCCTTGTTTATCCAAGAATGAAAATAGCGTACGTAAACTTCACCTAGATATGATCATGATCAGTGGCGGATCCAGGATTTTAGTTTCGTGGGTGCTTAATTTTTTTTGACGTAAAGTTACTATCAATCCTATCGTATAAGTATGCAACTATTTAAATACAATAAAAAAAATTTAATTAGAAAAACATGATATTATATTATACACGCCGTGAAACTGCGATGGATAACACAAAAGTCGTTAGTAAAAACTGAAAAGATTAAAAAGAGAACCTCATGATTGGGGCAAGAAAAAATGCTTGATAATATAAGATAAAATTGAGGGAAAAAACTTGCAAGTAGTGAGATTTGATCCCTCACCCTTTGGCTTTTATAGTGTTCTAGCACCCATCATAAACCAAAGCACCCACCTAGCTCTTTGTTACTTGGGTGCTTGCTGATTTATTATATCCTTTTTCTTAAATTCTCTATATAACTATACATACTCCGAGTCGAGGTTAATGGGTGCTCGAGCACCCATAACCATACACGTGGATCCGCCACTGATCATGATGTTTAGATTTCTTATTTATGGTAAGAAGGGGGCAGAATAAGGGGTTCATAATTAAACATGGGACGAGTTCAATTTTAAAATTTTATAATTGTATTTTATAATTATAAATTTAAACTTTAATATTTATTAAAATGTTAATAGTTCTTTAAATATATATTTCATCAAACATGAGCTCTATCCGCCCTGAAGAATGGTACTCACGTCGCAATTCTAAATATCGTTGTTTATCTACTTTATTTGCCTAATATAAGAGAGAATAATTAATGCGAATTCCGGAATTATACCAATGTAATTCTTATATCCATTGAATAGCTTCTTGGCTTACAGCTTGTTTGGATGGTTGTTATTTTGTTCATAACGTATTATATAGTATTATATTTTATTGTATCATTTTGATGTATATAATATTTGAATAGATTGTATTGTTTGTAGTTGTTTCATGATGTCATGCACCAACAATATAAAGAATAAACTTGCAATATTATAAGGAAAAAATAAGATACGAGGTAGAATTATTATATAAAAAGTTAAGGTAAAGGATAAAAGATGACTATTTAATAATAAAGAAGAGCAAGAGGAGAGAAAAAAAATTAGATCATGACGAGATCACACCAAATTAGACGTTCTATAAAGTGGTACTTTTAGTCGTTATGTAACATTTAACAATACATACAACAACTATGAAATCCTTAAATTTCGTACGATTTCGTAGGATTCTTAGAGCCCGTTTGGCCATGAAATTTTTTTTACTTTTTTCTAAAAATCTTTACTTTTTTCGAAATTTTTATTTGGCCATAAAATTTTCAATTCTCACTTGAAGATGAATTTTAGAATTTTTCAAAAATTTGAAAAACTCCAAAAAATTATTTTTTGAAATTTTCACTCAAATCACTCATAAAAATTCAAAAAAAAATTAAAATTATATTCATATCCAAAAACAACTCTAATTTTTAAATATTATTTTTATTTTTTTCGAATTTTTATCTTTTTCTCTCTCTCCAAGATATGCCTTTAATAAGTCCTTCACCTATTCTCGTGTGACAACATCTATGATTGTGAAATTCAGGAATGAACAAGCTGCAAGACCAAAACGGGGTGCAAAAAGGCTCTCGAGTCCAGACCCACAAATAAATAGGAAGCAAGGCGAACTTGCTTAATAACGGAAGTGTAATTAAGTAGGCGGCAGGTCTAACATAAGAATTCTTACGTCTACAAATTCTTGTCCAGACCAAGTACCTAAACTTTAAAAGAAAGGACCGAAAAAGAACCAAGTAAAAACAAAGAACCTGTCCTATTCTCAGAAGTCGAAACGAATATTTTTCTGGAGAAGTGAATGGAAAATGCCTAAAAAGTTTTCAGTTAATCAACTCTTTCAATAGAGAGAGAGAGAGGGAGAGAGATACAAAATGATTGAGATAGAGTGATAGTCAACGTAAACTATAATACTAAAGTAAAGGGTATTAGAACCTTCCCATAAAAACATTACATTAGATTTTTTCCATGCTTTTTTTTTTTTTTTGGGCTTGTTCCATACATAAAGTTTGAATCTTTTTACCCCTTTTTCCCCTTTCACAAATCTTGAATATAAATGGGAAGATCCCTCCCATTCTGGGAAAAAAAGTAGGAGCTTGTAGTTTTTATATACGGAGTATAAAAGTCTTTGCTTTAAACTTCCCATTTCAAGATTCCATGGTTTTTTCTGTATCATTATCAAAAGGAATCACTTGAGAATCTTAGTTGTCTTTGCTCTACTGGGATGTGGGGTCTCTAGCATTTTGAAGAAGTGATGCACAAAAGCCTAGAGGTAATGCTAAAGTTTTGGTCTTTCCATGGATTTTCTTATATAGTTGACTTGTCAATCTAGCATATTGGCTTATTCATTAATATTTGATGGAGCTTGTGGAAATTCTGAATTTTTGGGAGTTCTTTGAAATGGTTAATTCATCAATATTTTTGGATATTTGTTTGTACTGGACCTTGCTTTGGTTTGTCATAGGTTGTCTTGTCCAGAGGCATCAAGGATTTAAATTTGATGGGTTCAAACTTTATGTTCTTGCTATTGAACCATTGCACTATTGAAATTATGAGCTCAAATTTAACATTTTTGTAAATTTTTAGTGACTTTTCACATATATATCTATATTATTTGTTGATAATACTAGGTTCAGTTGAATCTATTGACTATATGCTACATCTGCCACTGGTCTTGTCGAGGTTGTTTTCTAAGTATAGCTGATTCATCTGCTATGACTTGATGATTGAAGCTGTGGGATATTTCTCTAAATTTTACAGGTCAAGCTGCAACTTTGAGTTACTGAGGGGTTTTGATATGTCTCGAGTATTTGACTCAAGAAATGGTCTAGTTCTGATTTGGATGGTTTTCTTGTTAGCTTCTATGATGTTGGTTTATCCTGTAGAAGGATTGAATGCTGAAGGAATGTACCTACTTGAGTTGAAGAATAATATAAAGGATAAATTTAACTATCTTAGTAATTGGAATTCTAGTGATGAGACACCATGTAAGTGGAAAGGTGTAAATTGCACTTCTGATTATAATCCAGTTGTGCAAATTCTTGATCTGAGGTCTATGAATCTTTCTGGCACTTTGAGTTCTAGCATTGGTAGTCTTGTATGTTTAACCGTTCTTGACTTGTCTTACAATGAATTCACTGGAAATATTCCGAAAGAAATAGGGAATTGCTCTAAATTGCTGAGTCTCCAACTCAATGATAATGATTTTTATGGCCAGATTCCTGCTGAATTGTATAACCTTTCTCATTTGAAAGAGTTAAATTTGTTCAACAACATGATATCTGGTCCTATTTTAGAGGAGTTTGGTAATCTCTCTTCTCTAGTTTCTTTTGTTGCATATACCAATAACCTCATTGGTCCACTCCCTCGATCAATTGGGAATCTGAAAAAACTGATAACGTTTCGAGTGGGACAGAATTCACTTTCTGGAAGCTTACCCGCGGAGATTGGTGATTGCCTGAACTTACAAGTTCTTGGTCTTGCACAAAATAATCTAGGAGGAAATATACCTAAAGAGATCGGTATGCTTAGTAGTTTGAAACAACTTGTACTTTGGGACAATCAATTATCTGGCTATATTCCAAAGGAACTTGGAAATTGTACAGAAGTTGAACTGTTTGCTTTGTACCAGAACAACCTGGTTGGAGAAATTCCTGTTGAGATAGGTAAGCTCAAATTTCTCAAGTGGTTATACCTATACCGGAATGGATTAAATGGTACAATTCCAAAGGTTATTGGAAATCTTTCTTCGGCAATAGAAATTGATTTCTCAGAAAACTATCTAATTGGAGAAATACCAACTGAATTCAGTCAAATAAAGGGCCTGAAATTGTTGTATCTTTTCCAAAACCAGCTCAAAGGTATCATACCTCAAGAACTTACTAGTTTAAGAAAATTGGAACATCTTGATCTGTCGATTAACTACTTAACAGGACCTATTCCATTTGCCTTTCAGTATTTCACTGAATTGGTTCAATTACAGCTCTTTCAGAATTCTTTAAGTGGAAGTATTCCCCAACATCTCGGGATTTATAGCCGACTTTGGGTTGTTGATTTATCTAACAACTACCTCACAGGAACAATTCCTCCAAATATTTGTAGGAATTCCAATTTGATTTGGCTAAATCTTGGTTCAAATAACCTGCACGGAGACATTCCACCTGGTGTTATTAACTGTGTCTCGTTGGTACAACTTCGTCTTAATGGCAACTGGCTACAAGGGAAATTTCCTTCTGATGTCTGCAAATTGGGGAATTTATCTGCTCTTGAATTAGGACAGAACACGTTCGGTGGTTTAATACCTTCTGAGATTGGAAACTGTCAAAATTTGCAAAGACTTGATTTGTCAGGCAACTACTTCACGCATGAGTTGCCAAATGAGATAGGGAATCTTCAAAAACTTGTAACTTTTAATGTCTCATCTAATTTGCTGACTGGTCAAGTACCACCAAAAATTCTGAAATGCAAGGCGCTACAACGACTTGATCTCAGCAAGAACAGCTTTAGTGGTACTATACCTGATGAAATTGGAAAACTGGCGCAGCTAGAACGCCTTTTGGTTTCAGAAAATAAGTTTTCTGGAAAGATACCGGCAGCATTGGGGAGGCTTTCGCGTTTGACTGAGCTGCAGATGGGTGGAAATTCATATTCAGGTGAAATACCATCAGAATTAGGTAATCTTACTGGTTTACAGATCGCGATGAATCTTAGTTACAACAATCTCTCTGGTACAATACCACCTAAGCTTGGCAATCTTATTCTACTAGAGTATCTCTATCTCAACAATAATCATCTCACTGGTGAAATACCGATCACATTCCAATACCTGACCGGTCTAATGGGCTGTAACTTTTCATACAATAACCTCACCGGTCCACTGCCAGATATACCGCTGTTTCAAAATATGGATGTCAGTAGCTTTATTGGAAACAAAGGTCTTTGCGGCGGGCTTCTAGGTGAATGTAATGAATCTCCATCTTTAAATTCTGATCCTGTAGTCGAAAGTGCAGGTGGTCCAAGAGGCAAGATTGTTACTGTTATTGTTGCCGCTGTTGTTGGTGGAGTTTCTCTTGTATTGATTTTAAGTGTTTTATATTTGATGAGGCGGAATCCAGTTCAGATGGTTGGATCCATAAAAGACAATGACGCGTCATTTCCAGGTTCGGGCATATATTTCCCTCCCGAAGAGGAGTTTACTTTCCAAGACTTAGTTGAGGCTACGAACAATTTTAATGACAGTTATGTTGTTGGAAGAGGAGCCGTTGGGACGGTTTACAAGGCCGTGATGCAGTCTGGGAAAACGATTGCGGTTAAGAAGCTGACTTCTAACAGAGAGGGTAATAACATAGAAAAGAGTTTCCGAGCAGAGATTACAACACTGGGAAAGATCAGGCATCGTAACATTGTAAAACTCTATGGCTTTTGCTATCATCAGGGTTCTAATCTGCTTCTTTACGAGTACATGGCGAAAGGCAGCTTAGGTGAATTGCTTCATAGTGCATCTTGTAGCTTGGATTGGCCGATACGCTTTATGATAGCTCTTGGGGCAGCTGAAGGCCTTGCTTACTTACATCACGATTGCAAGCCACAGATCATACACCGCGATATAAAGTCCAACAATATATTGCTTGATGAGAAGTTAGAAGCTCATGTTGGTGATTTTGGTCTAGCTAAAGTTGTTGACGTGCCACAAAATAAGTCGATGTCTGCAATTGCTGGATCATATGGCTACATTGCCCCTGGTAAGTACTTTTTCATTCTTTTCATGAAAACCTGCCTAGTATAGCTCGTCTATTGTCTGAAAAATTGTCTAAGATACATATTGCTAGGTGGTCCTCATAAGGCTATAAATTCAGACCTCTCTATAACAGCATCGCTATATAACATCCATTCATTATAAAAGCCAAGCTTTTTATGAAAATGTTATAATATATGTTCTGCTATAACAGCCAAAAAAATTCGGAACAAATGAGGCTGTTATACAGAGGTTTGACTGCATGTTTTCGATACGCGATGATTATAACTCTTCATGGAAAAATCAGTGAACATACACGTAAGGTTCCACATAAAATTCCTCCCATGAGCTGACTAGTATTTGTTAGTTTTCGTCGTACTATATAATCTAGCAAACTTTTTCTGACAAGCTTAATCCTTGCCTCAAATAATAAGGTACAGTTTTGATGTTCAATTTGAATGTCACTCTAAAAGATTATGTGCTGTGTCATGATATAAACAAAACACTATTGTTTTAATGCTTCTGTTTTTTCCATTGCAGAATATGCTTACACAATGAAAGTAACAGAAAAAAGCGATATCTATAGTTACGGAGTTGTCCTTCTGGAGTTGCTAACTGGAAAAACATCAGTACAGCCACTAGATGAAGGAGGTGATCTAGTTACTTGGGTGAGGCATTATATTCGGGACCATTCGTTAACGCCAGGGATACTTGATAGCCGATTGGATTTAACCAATAAAACTACAGTTAATCATATGCTTACAGTTTTGAAAATTGCATTAGTGTGCACTAGTATGTCCCCAGTTGATCGTCCTTCAATGAGAGAGGTCGTGTTAATGTTGATCGAGTCTGACGAGCAAGAAGGTAACTTCATCTTGTCTTAAGTTTGATCTCCCTCAGAAAGACATAATAACCTGTTAAATGTATAAAATAAAATACCTTCCTTTGATAAGCTTTCTAGTGCTAGTTCTCCTTGTATTGTGTTTTACAGGTAAATAATACAAGAAATTACCACATATTTCCTACAGTGAAAATGCTGTCTGACTTTGTAGAATGAGTTTGGAGGTGATTAATGCTACTCTGGTTGGTTCACTGTCTAAAGTTTTACAGTATAAGGAGACGTTTTCTCGCTCTGGCTTAGTACAAGTATTTATAAAATCTTTGATTACTTATCCAAAAAAACCGAACTTGTTTAGGACTAAGGCATAGTTGTAGTTAAATTTATCCAAGGAGCAGAACACTAAAGCTTTATGGATATAACTGCCTTAAAACAGGTGAAGTTTATAGGATTACTTCTTTAACCTTAAAAGGGTGGACATTGAACTTCTCTAATTTACAGCCCCCTTTATGTCATTTTTTGCATGTCTAGATTTTGTTCTGCGACGTCAGTCTAATGCCAGGCAAAGCTTTGAACATGTTAACTTTGGGCCTAGGTGCACTTTGCATCTCACCTACATTCATTCCCTAGATTCTACTCGAGAAAGAATGATACGTTTATAAATTATGCAATTAGAATATTTTTAACTTTGAACTATTTATCTTACTCTTAATGACTTTTTATATTAGCAATAAAAATGTCATGCCGTACTTAAAATACAAGTTCTAACGGTACTTTCAATATGTGCGAAAGTCTTTTTCTTTTTTAAAATCTGTATTTAATCAAAACAACTATAATAAAATGAATTGAGGCAGTAGTTTAGAATGGTGTTGTGATCATGGAATATACAAGGCACATAGTTTTCTTTTTTAATTTGCCTACCCCAGCTATTGGCACTCACCACTTGCTCACCACTATACCGTACTACGTATGTTTCATAAGGCACAAGCGTAGTGCGGCGTTAGGGGACGAGGTGTAAGTCTCAAACATGCATAAGATTTCTTTTTAATTTCTTTTTGTGTCTGATATTTGTATTAAGGTCTGACTAATTCGAGTTTGTGCTGCTTAAGTGAAAAAGCTCTCTGTCAAGATTTTTTCTATTCTCAAGCTCAAATTCGAGACTTTTGGTTAAAGGTAAACAGATCCTATTTATCCTATCACAATATTTGATACCATGAATTGTTATTTATTCTGATACCATATTAAATTGTGTAACCATTTAATTAAAAAACATAAGCTATTACAGATCACACCTTTATTAATTTAATTATAAATCTTCAATACTTACCTCTACATGTAGTCCAGTTATCAAGATTGCATCAAAGGCGATCAAGCGTGATTTATTTTATAAGGAAAGATGAAATTAAGTCAAAATTAATCTATATAGGACAAATGACAAGTGACATTAAAATGAAATAAAGTTGTATTTTTGTGGCATATATAGCTGTTGGCAGAAAGCATTTGCATGTTTTTACTTAATTAATAATTTATTTAATTAAACTAGCTTATCACTTAAAAAGAAAGCATTAGGAAAATTAATCAACGGACTAAATGGGGCAAGTTGCAAAACAAAATACTGTTTTGTCTTTTGTTTTCTTTTTTAGTTAAAGTGGGATGCATGCCTACTTTAGAACTGGCAACTCAATGAAATATCATATTTTAGAGATTTCAAAATACTATGTTTGTCGCTTTTAAGCCATAGGGAAATCAAATATATTGATTTAAAAGAAGATTTTGCTTTTTACACAGACGAGGAGCGACCTTTTGGCTCAATCATAGAACTGCTATCAACGGGCAGTCGTTTAGTGCTCTTCAATGTTTCTTTTTTCTTACGTTCATGTCCGATATTCTTATTGATATCTCGATTAAATTTAAATTCTCGCCGCGTGTAAGTTTATTAAAGAGGAAGTTTTTTTGTTAATTTTTTTTTCATCGTCTGTTCGAACGCAAAATTTTTAATTAAAAATTAAGAGATCTTGTCCATCGCACTACAACCCTTAGATATTGTACGCTATCGTGGATATAATAAATTATTACTCTCTCTCCTCCTTTTTATTATCTCACTTTAGCCACAAGAAGAAAGGTCCAAATATTTGTCACTTTAAAAAATCAAGAAAGTATTAGTTTATTTCTTAATAAAATTCACCCTTACTATTCTAATAAAGCATATGGTAATTAGTTACTCATTTAAAGAAGAGATAAGAGTAATTTAATTAAATACCTCTTACAACTAATATTATAAAATAATTTTTTAATAGGTGTGCCAAACAAAAAGGATAATGGATAGTATTATATATTGTTGTTGTTACTTATTGTAATTTTTATTGTTGTAGCAGCAATGGCAAAGACACATTTAATCAAGCTGATATCGCTTCAAGATATATATATATATATATTAGCTATACTGATTCGGTATACTCTAAAGACGCCCTCGATACAATATTGACGATCTCATAAAGATGAAATTTCAGTGAATTGTCATTTACTGATCTCATCTTTTACGGAATCGATCTTCTTTGACTGTACAAGAATATGTGGAGCTCAGCATGTCTGGAAGCACAGGAGAACGTTCGTTTGCTGATATTATTACCAGTATTCGATACTGGGTCATTCATAGCATTACTATACCTTCCCTATTCATTGCGGGTTGGTTATTTGTCAGCACCGGTTTAGCTTACGATGTGTTTGGAAGCCCTCAGCCAAACGAGTATTTTACAGAGAGCCGACAAGGAATTCCATTAATAACTGGCCGTTTTGATCCTTTGGAACAACTCGATGAATTTAGTAGATCGTTTTAGTAGGCCCTAATGACTATAGATCGAACCTATCCAATTTTTACAGTACGGTGGTTGGCTGTTCACGGCCTAGCTGTACCTACCGTCTTTTTTTTGGGATCAATATCAGCAATGCAGTTCATCCAACGATAAACTTAATCCGAATTATAGAGCTACGACACAATCAAACCCGAACGAACAAAATGTTGAATTGAATCGTACCAGTCTCTACTGGGGTTATTACTCATTTTTGTACTTGCTGTTTTATTTTCCAATTATTTCTTCAATTAAGAAAACGAAAGAGAATAAATAAGATTCTCTTAGCTCATTCGGAAGGATCTCATAATTTAATTATCCATGACTGTTTATGTCTCTAGCATGACCACTTGATGAAATCTGGAGGGAAGTGGGGTAAATGGCCGATACTACTGGAAGGATTCCTCTTTGGATAATAGGTACTGTAGCTGGTATTATATATATAAATATTAACGACCCAAATCCCCTCCGAAGGATGTCGTGACGGCACCTAGTCTCTAAGACTAGGTAAGCCTAACAATATGTGGAAACATCAAATAAAAACTTAAAATTTCAAAACTTCAACAATTTCACCAATAGACTATAAGCTCAATACGTACAACTTTTTCAAAATTCGGTGAGGTATAAGTCACAAGCTCTAGATACAATGTTGAACAATCCTATATATCATTGTCTATAAAAAACATAAAGAAATAAGGAAAAACAGGGTAAAAAGAGACTCCGAGGCCTGCGGACGTCGGCGGGTGTACCTTGAAGTCTTCAAGCAGCAATACACTGCACTATACCGAGACAGATAGGATGTACCTAGATCTGCACAAAACATGTGCAGTAGCGTAATAAGAGTACATCATAATGGTACCCAGTAATTCCAAGCCTAACCTCGATAGAATAATGACGAGGTCGAGTCAAGGCCATACTGGAGATAATGAAGAAATAAGACAGAGATAATATGATATAATAAAAATGGCAGGGAAGTGAACAATAAAACATTTACGGGAAATAACAACACGGAATCAAGGAAAGCTAATATAACATGAAATGAAAACAAGAATTTACATGTTAAGGAAAACAAAGAACCAAAAAATACAACAAATAAAAAATATCAACAGGGGCACTCCTGAGGTATTGCCTCGTAGTCCCAAATCGTAAAAATAAATCACAATCTTTCTTTATATCACCGCATGAGCCTTTACATTTGGTTTTTAAAAATTATTTTCCCGAAATAGCATCCGGCGTAGTAGCCCACCTTATCACACCGCATGGCTTCTAGTAGTGCCCCTACTAGCCACGCATATCAAGCCCACCTTATCTCACCGTATGCGTTTCAACACCCAGACCTTATACTACCATATGCGTATTAAAACCATAATGGCATGGCAGAAACCTCGTGCAAACAATAACAACCGCACGGCGAAAACCTCGTGCATACAACCAACCAATCACCTCAACAATAACACGAAAGCCAAAACACAATAACTGAATAAATGATATTCCAAGGATAGCAATTTCAAGTAAAGAATTTTTATAGTTAAGTAATGAATACGGAAATCAAGAAAAGCAAGTAATTCAATTAAACATGTGATACAAGATGCAAATAGGAGATAAGACAAGTAGACATGTGAAATTAGGCTAAATATGATGACTTTAACGTGCTAAAGTAACTCAATTAAGGCATGAAAAGGAAACTACGTAGCAAAAATCAAAATTTCAACATTTAGCACGTGAACGCACTCGTCACCTTGCGTACACGGCCTTCACATATCATAAACTATCACCAAAATACCAAATCCTAAAGGAAATTTTCCCCACACAAGGTTAGATAAGTCACTTACCTCAAACCACGCTCAATCAATCAATTAGAAGGTCTTTCCCTCGATTTTCCAACTCCAAACAGCTCGAATTTAGCCAAAATAATTTCATACTATAAATATAACTATAGGAAACTAATTTAAATAATGAAACAATGATCTTAGCTAAGAATTGAAAATTCGCTCCAAAAAGTTGACCCGGGCCCATGTCTCGGAACCAGACCAAAATTATAAATTCGAATACCGATTCGATAGCGAGTCCAATCATACAAGAATTATCTAAATCTGACCTCATTTAGCCTTTCAAAATCCAAACACTTGGTCTAAGGACTTCTATACTTTTTTCTCAATTTTAAACTCCAAAATCATAATTAAAAGGTGTAATTAACAGTAGATTCACGAGAATTAATCAAAAAGGAATACAAAATCTTTACCCAAATGCTTCTTCTGAAAATCTCTCAAAATCTCGCCTCAATCCGAGCTCTTAAAGTCCCAAAAATGAAATGAAGCAAACCCTCGAAAAATCCTCTTTTCTACCCAGTTGTATCGTACCTGCGACCTTACTGCCGCATATGCAGCTCTGCACCTGTAGAATTTCCATCGCAGTTGCGGTTATGACTAAGCCTAGCATACTTCGCATCTGCGAGGGCAGGTCGCACCTGCGACCACAGTCGCTCCTGCCAATCTCCTCACCGCAGAAGAGATGCCGCTTCTGCAGAACCTTTTCTGCACCTGCGAACCCCGGGCTGGGCTGCCTTCTCCGCCTCTGCGTTCCACTGCTCGTACATGCGAGTCCGCACCTGCGGCCAATCCCTTTACAGGTGCGATGACACCAGAACTGAGAGCTTCAGCATTTGCACGAGTCCAAATTTTGTTCCGATATCTATGCAAATCACCTCCCAGGCTCCTGGGACCTCAACTAAATATACCAACAAGTCCTAAAACACGATTACGAACTTAGTCAAAGCCTCAAATCTCCTCAAACAACATAAAATATACGAATCGCACTCCAATTAAAGCCTAATGAACTTATAGACTTTTAACTTCTACATTCGATGTCGAACCCTATTAAATCAAGTCCAATTGACCACAAATTTTGCACACAAATCATAAAATGACATTATGGACCTACCCCAACTTTCGAAATCGGAATCCAACCCCGATATCAAAAAGTCCACTTCCGGTCAAACTTTCCAAAATCTTTCAACTTTTCAACCTTCGCCAATTAACGCCAAAACGACCTGCGGTTCTCCAAATCAATCCGGACACGCTCCTAAGACCGATACCCTACGGAGCTATTGGAACCGTCAAAACTCCATTCCGGAGTCGTCTTCACACAAGTCAAACTACGGTTAACTTTCACGACTTAAACTTCCAGTTTAGGGACTATGTGTCCCATTTCACTCCGAAACCAAAAATCAAACCTCCCGGCAAGTCATGTAACCACAGTATAACACAGAGAAGGTAATAAATTGAGAATCGGAACTAATACACTCAAAACGACTGGACGAATAGTTACATTTTTAGTATTCTTCTAAATAATAATGTGTATCTACGACAAGTTGACACTGCTTGAGAAATGCATATTAAACATCAATTGGGGATAGGGAGTAAAATTTTAGAATCCACCATCCCAGATGTAATTTCGTGTACATATTAAATTGTGATAATAATTAAAAAAAAAAAAAAAAAAAAA
>MCJB01049045.1:39982-55492 GCA_002018475.1 Nicotiana obtusifolia
AAAAAAAAAAAAAAAAAAAACGATACCACTCGCTCAACTTCTTGATTTTATAACAACATTTTGAATGATTGGATCAGCCACCACTTAAAATGATGACATTTTGGGAGATTTTTCGCCTCCCACAAGTTATATGCAAGGAAAGGAAAAAGATAGTTCATTTAGAAGATTCCTAACATGATGTCTAATTTCTTAAATCGACAATTGCACTATCGTTTGAATTTGGTCTTTTTTACGTTGGTAGTTAGTCCGCTAGATGTGCGTCAAATCACCTCAATACTAGTGGAACTATTAAAATAAAAGACTCTTTCCTTTCTTCTTTCTTTTTATCGTTTTGGCTAACTTTTAATTTAATATATAGCTGCATTCTGTAGAAAGATGTGATGTACTTGTTGTATTAATTAACTGTTTTAGATTGAATAATTATATATTTCATTCATTCATTTCTTTTTTTGTGGGGATTGAAAAGTTGAATTGGGTAAGGTCCCGTGCTAAATTAAAACTTACGACAGTTCGTGTAAAAATAAAAATTATTGAAATGAAGAGCATAAAATATGGTTGAAACTAATAGATGATGAACCATATAGTAATAAGTTTAAATTTTTTGTATCATAAAAAGTAAATTAAAGCTCGTCTTTGCTTGTACGCGATTGCCAAAAATGTAATTAATATATTTACACCTTAGCGCTACCTATGATTTTTCCTCTTGTGCAAACCTTATTTATCTTTTCTTCTTTGCCCTTTATTTTTCCTCTCCCCCTCTTTCTATAATTCAATATTTATGAAACATAATTATAGTGCTTCTTAGAAGTGGAAAATTCAAGGAAAAATGACAATGTATAGCCGCTCACAAAATAATAATCGAAAAAAATATATATATTTTTTTATATATATACATTCAGTATGTTATATACAAAAATAAAATTTTATACACTTTTTCAGCCACCAAATATAAATAATTTCTGGCGCGGACTAAAAGTGAAAAAAACCAAAATTCAAAGATCACAAGGAAAAAAACTGGACTCGCTAGTAGTTAGTATAAATAAATGATGAATTATTAGAAAAAAGATTATATGCCAAAGACTGAGAAAAGAAACAAAGAAACAGTGTGAATTCTCATTTCTTAAAAACTCTCAAAGGGACTATCCCAGAAATATATAATCTCTAACCATCTTGACAACAAGATGGTAAAAAAAAAAAAAAAAAAACACTTGGGAAGATACAGCTCAAATCCAAGAAAAATCTTTTTGCCAATGTATTTCATCATTACTAAAATAAAAACCATCTTCTTTCACCAACCAAAAACACTGTTTTGTAGGACTGCACCTTTGAACATCCCTACTTCCATGAAAAGCTTGAAATCTTCTCCTTTTTTGGTCCAATTTCATCGTGCATAAGTACTGACTATTCTTCCAAAACTTGGTTTTCACACTCCAACTAAAATCGTCGCGCTCTTGGAGCGCGCGACCGCCAATGTCACCAGTGTCACCGGAGGAGCACCAGACGACTAAGGGGAGGGAAGAGTTGTTGGTAAAGCCATTGATAATGTGGACGTTGTAAATGTTGCCAAAGTAGTCATAAGGTTGTGTTATGGAAATGAAAGTAACATAAGAAGCAAGGCCTAATATGAGGAGAAAAATGTTGTATGCTTTCATTTTTGTGTTGTGGTGTTTTGGTTTCACCAACTATTTGATAAATGGTTTATGGTTATGAGAAATTCAAGTGGCTATATATATAGCTAGGCTAGCTGGCTGCATGCTTCCTTTATTGGTAGTCTTGATTTTTGAATATTTTTCAAGAGACCTTTCTAAAGATTAGAACCTGCAATTAACACCTTATAGTTATTGGAGGTTTCTAATTTGCCACATGTCAAATTAGACCATATGTTAAGTTTCACCGGCACAAATATTAGAACATAAAATAAAATACTTTAAAATAATAAATTTTAATTTATGGTAGGGGTCAAAGCCAAATACCACGTCATCTCAAAGCGACTTTCAAAATAAATAAATAAATAAATAAAACCCAACTAGAAAAGAATAATTGCTAATTTTGGAGTGAATGCTTTTATAACTAATTAATAGCTACTTAATTAGGTTATATTTATCTTATCATATTTTGCAGGGTCGCAATAAATCATAAACGGAGAACTTACTTGTTCTTCATAGTGGTAGTAAAAAACGAATGAATCGCGACTGGAATTATCAGTCGATAGTGATTGTCACAGTGTATTGGATCAACCCCCTAAATTACAGTCTAAACCTTAGATTAATTAGACAGAGAAGAGAGCATCTACTGTTTCAAGTATATTTAGAAGTACACAGTATGTGTACTTATATAGGGATTATTAGGGGTACAGTGGTTATTAAAATTACTGATTTTGCCCAAGTGGACCCTAAGAGCACCCTTTATGGGTATAATAATGCGGGCTAGCCATTTTTCGGACTAGTAATTGAAAAATAGTCAACATTTATAAAGTTATTGAAAAATAGCCACTGTTTTGCAGACACACGAACATTTTCATTTATAAGAACTATAACTTATTTGCATCAATTGAGGTCTGAAGGTGCAAATTTGTACCAAAATCATGAAACTATGATTAAAATTTTCTAGAAGTTACGGATTGTTCCAACAATTTGCCAAAACCTTAAAGGGTTATTGAAAAATAGCCAGCGTTTGCAAAGTCATTAAAAAATAGCCGCTGTTTTGCTGAAACACGAAAATTTCCAGCATAATTTGCTAGATTATAGAGCTGTTGGGTATAAACTTCCAGCATATTTTGTTGGAACTCAGCACAATGAAAGTTCCAGCATAATATGCGGGATTATGGAGCTCTTGCATATAAAACTTCCAGCATATTATGATAGAACTCCAACACATTATAAAATTCCAGCATATTATGCTGGAAACTCATATGTAAAAAGTTTGAACTCCAGCATATTATGCTGGAATATTTTCCGATTTTTAAGAGTATTTTTGTTCGAATTTTATCTTTACATGAAAAATAGTTAAATTTCGATTACTTTTAAAACTGTGACTATTTTGCAACTAGTAGTTGTAAATATGACTATTTCTAATTCCCCCTCCCTTATGGGTGGACTCTAATTCCTATATGTTTGGCTGAGAGTTTTAATCTCCATTTATAAGAACTATAACTTATTTGCATCAATTGAGGTCTGAAGGTGCAAATTTGTACTAAAGTCATGAAACTATGATTAAAATTTTCTAGAAGTTACGGATTGTTCCTACAATTCACCAAAACCTTAAGGGTTATTGCAAACTATTTCGTCCAAATTTTCGTTTCATACCTTTTGTTTTATGCTCGTTGCTTTCATGTTTCTATTTCTGATTATGCATTATCGACAGGCTAAAGATTTCAAATAAGAACCAAAAAAAAAAAGGAAATAAAGAAAAGGCCTCAATAATATTCCCAAATTTGGATAAACGAGTAGCACAGTTTAATGTGTACATTTTCTGATTAGACTTATGAGTGAAGTAGTGATTATACTGTGGAAAAAGGCATTTATATAGCTTTTTATGTATAGTTCGAAGAGTACACATGATAAATATGGGTCGTCGTTATGCACTAAAAATAAAGTTTCCTTTATCCCTTAACTAGGTTTCATGACTACTGATTGAACATACTCAAATCCTTACATTTGGATTATGTGCCAAACATGGTGATCCTACACTACTATTCTTCAGGATTTTAATAATTGGTCATCATTATGTTTATGAATTTAACACTGAAATTACCATGTAGTTTATCCCCATATTTACAATTATACAAGCTTTTGTTTTCCACAAAAGTCAAAGTGGGCGTTTGGACATAAGAATCGTAAAATTAAAAAAAAAAAAATTAATTAAAAATTAGAGTTGTGTTTGGACATAAATATAAATATGATTTTGGGTTGTTTTTGAAGTTTTGTGAGTGATCTGAGTGAAAATTTTAAAAAATAGCTTTTTAGAGTTTTTCCAATTTTCGAAAAATTCCAGAATTCATCTTCAAGTAAAAATTGGAATTTTATGGCCAAACACTGATTTCAAAAAAAAATAAAAAAATTTCGAAAAAAAGTAAAAAATTTCTTATCTCCAAACGGGCTCACTGTGAAGCCTTCTTGAAGAGGTAAATTAAATTCAGAGGTGTCCGGAACCAAAATGATATCTTTTCGGATTCAAAGCACCAAAATAGGTGAAAATATAATTGGTAACTTTTTTATATGTAGCGCATCAAAATTCATGCGCTATACCTTAACGGCACGTTTGTCCGTTAAGATATAATACATCAATTACATGTGATATACATGTTAATTGTCTGACCCACAATAATTGGTGGGTATAGCGCATGTAATTTATGCGCTAGATTAGCAGCACATTTAATATTAAATGCACTATACTCACCAATTATTGTACCCCTTGCACTGAATTTTTGCTTACTTAAAGAGCTGCATTCCTTATTCAAAGATTCATTCCGAAATTTTTTTTCAGCATTCTTTGTATTTTTCTTACTCGTTCTGAAATATATTGTTTACTTAATTATTTTTGCATTTTGCCATAATGTCTGAAGAGCGAAAAATTAGGGTTACATGATATTGGGGGATGAGGTTGTCGTGGAGAATAACTCAGTACACTATAGTTGTTCTCGACAGTGTATTGTTAAGTTGTCACTCACATTGGAGTACGATAGATTGGTATTTTTGAATTGTAAAAGAATGAGTGTGAGTAAATGTTCGGTTAATATTAAGGTAACCGAAAAATATCCATATTCGCTTACTCTGCAAGGGGTTTCTTGTTATGTTGAGTTTAACATCGAAGATGATGAAACTTTGAAAGATTTTTTGAGGACTCCGGATGAACACCGAGAACTTCTTGTGATAAAAATGCGTCAAGTCTGAAGGTGTCTGTAATATTGAGATTTCACAAAACAGGGATAACACTCAATCATCTGGTGATATTTTTGGAGTAGTTTCGAACAGGTTCCATTTGAAAGGGTTTGGCCAGATCTGAATTTATCTCCACATGCGAATGAGGAGCGAGGACATAATTTCTCCCCAAGTTTACATAATTCACATGTCAAGTGGTAAATTTCAAATTTCCTAGTTGTAGTATGATTTTTTTTATGTATCATATTACTAACACTCATATCTTCCAAAGAGGGTACTGGCCAGATATGAATTTTACAACTTATGAACCAATCGACAGTTAGAATATGCCCAATTTTGGTGGTTTGGATCATGCTGGTCCATCCGCGAGTCATCAGCAACTCGATAATGTGCATCATGGGCTATCAACAGATTATGAATTTTAAGTTAAGAGATAAAGTTAATATATAATATCGGGATGACTTTGAGAAAGTCATTATTTTATTGGTTTTGCAGTGAAAACAAGCAACATGATGGTCCTGTCTTTACTCAGTTTCCAGAAGACGATATATTTAATTAGGACTGGCAGATGCACTGAGTTAGGAAGATGATAGTGATTATTTGTAGAAGGTACACTCTTCCCTAATGAGGGCGACGATGATGAGGAAACACGTTTTGCTGATGAGAATGAGAAACCTGATTTGACGAGGGAGAATGATGCCACAAATAGGCATGTTCCATTATGCAGACTCCACCTACCGTTAGACCTAGAGTGTACGAGCCCTATGTGACCTTTCATTCAAGGGAGATTCCCAACCTTGATCAGTTTCTCAGTATGCCGGATGTGGATGCCCTCACAAGGGATCTTGATGACATTCATACAGCAATGTGGGATGAATCTAGACCAACAGAGCTGTCAAAGAATATATTTTTTGCTGATTAAGCGCGTCTTAGCAGGGCGGTGCGAATTTACAGCATAAAACACTATCGTGGGATCGAGGTTCATGACTCATCTACACAAGGTTATTTGTCATAGATGGTTTTAAGGTTGTAAAGTTGAAAACAAATATGTGGATGGTAGGAAAATACATTGGCAACCACACTTGTGATATGGACACATTCAGCGGGAATCATTTTAACTTGAATGTTGACTTGATTTCCCTTGTTTTGATTTCACACATTGAATCGTCCATAAGGTACAAGATTAAAGAGTGTATAACATCTTCTCACTAGTATATAGTTGTCCCATTACCAAAAGAAAGGCATTTCTCGGGCATAAATGTGCGTTTGAGATTGTTTATGGTAATTGGGATAAGTCATTTGCCGCTCTACCCAGGTACATGGCTGCTTTGCAACACTTTAAACCCGGTGTTGTTGAATGGAAGCTTGAGCAGAGTTCGGGAATACCAGAATACATTTTCAAATATGTGTTCTGGGAATTTAAACCAGCCATTGATGATTTTGTGCATTGTCGGCCGGTAATCTCCATAGACGACACGCATGTCTGTGGAAAGTATGATACTAAGATGTTGATTGCCATTGCAATAGATGCTAATAGAAGCATATTTCCCCTCGCATTTGCTATTTGTTCCAATGAAAGTCAAGAGACTTGGACATAATTTTTGAAACAAGTGAAGGAGAACGTTGTAAGACACTGTTCATGTATTTGCCTACTATTTGATCGACATTGTGAGAATTTTAAGTTCTGTACAGACTTTGGATGCTTGGAAGGAACCGTATGCCTACCATTGTTACTGTGTTAGGCACTTGAAGGTCAACTTTCAGTGGGCTTATTCGATCAAGAGCTTACATGATTTAATATGGATAGCTATAACAGATCATCAAGAGTATAAATTCAAGATGCTTCAATTTAATAAATTGAGATATTAATTGTTCATACTTAATTATTAGATTATTTGGATACTCATTTATTTAATCAAATGCTACAAATTAATGGTTAAGGTATGAAAGTATAGTTCGCCTTGTGGTGTTAGTTGGGTACCAGTCACGTCTAGGGGGTAGTTTGGAACGTGAAAAAGTTGATATTAGAGCTTAGGCTTTAAGTCCCGGGTCATAGAGCAGTGTTTGGTAGAGTCTTGTTCATGGGTATGTAGACGTCCATACTTATGACCTTGAGGCTACTGAACATCTAGGATATTTTTCCTTCTTTAATTCCTTATTGTACTTTGAGTTGAACCAAGTTGAACCTTGGAATACCTCTTTTATAGATGACTAGGACACACATATTCTCCTTGACTTGAGCATTTTGAATAATATATATGTGCTGGAAAGTGTCCTTGAGTACTTGGGATGCTATGTGTATTTGTTGTAGTTTAGATCAGACACATGGTAAATGTATGGATAGCTTAGTAAAAAAAAAAAAAGAACATTTGCCAAAAAATTTAAGAAGTTTGAAAGTGTGCCAAATTATTGAACGTGGAGAATCAGTATGAATGGTAAAGTAGCCTAGGGTATGGTTTTTGCTAAAAACGCACCTATTTAATATTCAAGGTTATGGATACAACTTTCGATTATGAGTTGTCAGGGCATGAAAAACATTAAGCGGGAAAGTAAGAAGTAAAATAGCTTAGCCACGTCTAGGTTGTGGAGATTAATGGTGAAGATCAATGTGAGGAAAGTGTTTATATTGTTCTTAGCTTAATAACTTGTGTAGTGATTCCCTATTATTAGTAATATTGTGATGGTGATGTTATTACTGCATTGAGTATGAGCATAGTGATATTACGTGATTCACAACACGCTCGTGATAGGGATCCATAGGTAAAAATTCAGTTTGTGGGAGAGAATAAGACTTAAGTATAATGCTTAGTGCACCAACATAGTAAGAGGTTAAGTATGAAATTTAATGCACAGTGGCATGATCAGCCCTTAAAGTAAGGGTAAAACATGGAGTATGAGACTGCCACACACCATGAGGGAGAGAGATGAACCATAAGGAAAGTAGAGGGGAAAAGAAATGATTGTCACCAAGAAAAGTATAACTTGGCACATTTGACCTTGAGGTTGTATTGGAGTTAGATTGGACGACTACTTCTTGCCTTGCATGTATTTTTGTAGAACCTACCGAGTGTACCACCTAATAGGAGGATAGACTTGGGTATCGATATTTTGCTAGAAATTTAGTCTATTTTTATTCGGTATTATGAAATGATTATGTGGAGTCAAAGGAAATAATATAGAAAGTGAAGATAGACTTGTTTTACCACGTGCCTTGAGTAAGTTGTGATCCTAATTTGAGCAATCCTGAGATCATGAGCCTAAGGTCTATTTTGACTACTTCTATAGCATAATATCATATTCAGCATTATGTTTGAGGGATAGTGTAATTGCACGAGACACCCATATCATCACGCGTGACAATATTAAAATTGCATGAAATATTTATGTAGGGGTGTTTGGACGTGTTCCAACCCTGCCGTATGCGAGAGATTATGTAAGAGTATTTGGATGTGTTTCACATTACCGCATATAAATTTTCTTGGATGTGTTCCACTGCAAGACTGTGGTTATGGCGCTTAGAGTTTTTCCAACATAATGAAGGCATAAGAGATAATGGGTTTCAGTCCCAATGCTAGGTAAATAGATAATACCTAATGAGTTATTCATGATTAATTACTTTTCACCAAATCTATGCATCATTGTTTAGGTATTATATGGATGTTAGTGTCTTGCACAATCTGGTTGGTTGAATACGATAAATCACAACTGTTGGATCCATGTTTGGTTTAGCATGCCTTGGATGATGTTGCACCTAAATATCAGGGTGGCTTCTAACATTATAGAGTATACAAAACTCTTATGTTGATAAATAAGATCGTGATTTGGAGTTCATAAAGGTGAAAAGTCTTTTTAGAAGATTTTTCCATGAAAGGGGTTATGAGACCTTAGATATGATTGGATTAGTAGCACTTTGCATTTTTAGACGCGGCTATACCTACATTTTGGGAGCAATGTACTGTCGTTTTTGATTGATAATAATGTCAAAAGGTATCAAAATAATGAAGTGTTTAGGCTTATATAGAATGAGTCTTTACCTAAATCAACTAGGAAAAGAATAACTAGTTAATCTAAATCAACTAGGAAACAACTAATTAACAAAAATGCCACAATTTGGCTAATTTAAAGAATAGTCACGCAGGACCAAACAAATAAGAATTAGTGTCTTCAATAACTACACAATAATAACACATAAACACAAATGTACATCTTCAACACAAGATTCGTCCATAGCAAGATTTATGGACGCTTGGATCTTCTCCAAGGCTAACCAACACCTTTTCTTGTCTTGTTCATAGATGACATTGATAACACTTGATCAAATTTATTTGCATCATTTCTGGTCACTTTTGTTGACCGACCAACATTGGTCGGTATGGCTTGGTCAGATTTTCTCGAATTTCTAGTAGTGTGGTAAAGTTGCTGTCATGTGACTAGGAGGTCACGGGTTCGAATCATGGAAACAACCTCTTGTAGAAATATAGGATAAGACTACGTACAAAAGGCCCTTGTGATCCGGCCCTTCCCCGAACTCCGCACATAGCGGGAGCTTAATGCACCGAGCAGCTTTTTATTGATATTTTTGCAGTTTCTCCTTTTTTTTTTGGTGTAAGTTTGTGTTTGGGGTGTTTCTTTTGGATTGACTCTTTGATTCTTGGGTTTTGATTCATTAAATTAAAGAACAGCTTCTTGATTTATTAAATCTTTCACATATTGTATCATTTATATGTATTTTTGTGATTCTTTCGTTCCAACCAGCTTTCAGTATCACTTGTATTCGAGAGGCTTAATGACAAGAATGGAGTGTGAATTAAGGCCTCTTTTTCTCTACCTATTTTGAATGTTATTCAATTGATGTGCAAATCTGGAGAGGTTCCTTATCCAACTTTATAATTATGAAAGTGAATTAACAGGATAAAAACAACAGAGAGTAAAAAAGCAAAAGAAGAGAGAAAATAACACACTTGAAAAGCTACATTTTTTTTATTATGGTTGGATAATACAATAGTCCACAAGCTTTACATGCAAGATGTAAAGAAACTTTAAGGAACAAAACCACTTTAATGTATCGGATACAAATGCAAACTCTTGTTTAAGTAGTACTCCCATTAAGTTTCACAAAAGAATAACAACTACAGAAGTACATGATATCTTGATCACTTTCTTAGCTTATATATGCAAGTAGATGGTACTGATCGATGATCAATGCTTACCACCACCAATGCCTCCTCCACCACCAAAGCCACCACCACCTCCACCTCCTAAACCAGCACCTCCGCCAACGCCTCCTCCAGCTCCGTACCCTCCTCCAGCTCCAGCACCACCACCAATGCCACCACCTCCACCACCACCAAAGCCTCCGCCTCCACCTCCACCTAAACCACCTCCAGCACCTCCACCTGCGCCAAAACCACCTCCAGCACCACCACCAGCACCTCCACCTATGCCTCCTCCACCACCAGCTCCACCACCGCCACCGAATCCACCACCTCCACCAAGTCCTCCTCCAGCCCCACCACCAACACCACCACCAGCTCCGCCACCTACTCCACCACCCCCACCAAGTCCACCTCCTCCACCTAGTCCACCACCACCTCCTAGACCTCCACCATGACCCAATCCACCACCTGCACCACCTCCTAGACCTCCACCTCCTCCTAATCCACCACCACCACCGGCACCACCTCCTCCACCTAAACCACCACCTGCACCACCACCTAGACCTCCACCATGTCCTAGCCCAACGCCACCTCCTAATCCACCTCCTCCTCCAAGACCGCCTCCACCTCCTAAACCACCACCAGCACCTCCACCTAAACCTCCACCATGTCCAAAACCTTTACGTCCAAAACGTTTCCCATACTTTGGACGTTTATGTCCAAAGAGGAACTTCTCATCTTCAACTCCATTAACATCAGCAAACACCACACAATCAACAAACAGAACAACTAAAAGAAAACACCCAAGAAAACGAGCTGATAATCCCATTTTTATCTCAACTCTAAAACCCTAGATAGGCAAGAAGGAAAGCTATTTGAGCCAATTATATAGTAGCAAAAGTTACATACCTTTCGCACAATATCACATGGTAGGTCCAGTTAAAACTCAACCCTCATCTTCTAATACGTAAATGCACGTTGCTTTCCGATTAGGCAAAAGTTTTAATTCTTCCAACTGCCACCCTCTAATACACGGACTCAGACTATAAAGTCACAAAGACAGCTCCATTGTCATTACTGCTTTGGTTCTGGGATATTTGACTTTTAACAGATAATTTTGGTTTTTCTTTTTCCTACGACTTTTAAGGGATAACTTATTTTCTGAAAGTTATTGTTCTCAAATGCTTCTGTTTGATTAGAAACTGAACGTGTGGACCAAATTCCTGCGACATACCGTATGACCATGAAAAATTACCAATCCATTAATGGTGATTTGATGCAATTTTTTAGTATCAAAGATTGACAACAATGTATGTGTTGGTGTGATAATAATATAAAGTTAAGAGTTCGAGGGAATTTGCAGAAAAATTGCTTCCACGCAAAGGTGAGGAAATTCATTTTTGCCCTCTTGAAGAAAATGTTTCAACCTAAAAGTATTTTTTTGACAGACAAATATATAAAAATGTTTTATTCTCGACATTTCGAAAGATATTTAAGATCATATATCAAGCACACTAAGGTGTCCCATTTATCTCAATTTTATCCACAATGGTGTTTAGTCGATTCCCCGCGTAGGCCAGTTCGAAAGAGCAGTTTGATTAGCTATCCCCTTAACAGTTAATACCTGAGGCGGAGCTAGAGTCTAGCTACGAGTTTGGTAGAATTAAGTAGTTTCGACTAATATATTATATTTATATTAAAAAATTTATTAAATACGTATACATAATTTATGATTAGAATTCAGCAAACCGACTTTTCTAAAATTTAGAATCCATAAATCCAAAATTCTGAATTTGTCTGTGCTTAATACTCGAGGAATTATAACTTCCTTGTCCTATGGTCCATGAACTTGATTCCTTTTTTCCATGTAGGCCATTCATTATTAATGGTGTGCCTTTGTATTCAAAGGGCTCTATTTATTGGGTCTTCTGAATGTAATTAATAGAGCAACCAAACATTTCTGCCAACAGTTTATTCTCTCTCTTTCTCTATCGGAATATAGAAAGCTACTGGTTACAAAAAATTCCTTGGTGCAAAATAAGCATAGCCATTAATGTATTACTGTTCTTTCTTTTTCTCAGATTGTTTTTCGCTTCTTTTCTTACTTCTCTCCTACTATATAGTACTTTTTAGAAGGAATTCAATGTAACTTAAATACTTACGGTTTAAAAAAATTTTACATTATCATATACTTTAACTAGCTATAATAGCAAGTTAATACTAAATTGGATCGACTATGTCAGTTATCTATAATTGCATGTCATCATAATACGATGATGGTTTTAAAAAGTACGCTATCAATGTATAAAAGTTGTATTATTTAAATTTTCTTATTATTACATAGATGAACGATAAAAAATGAGTTGACATAAATTATGTGTTGGAATCTCTTAGTGTCTCTAGTCTATGCTATAAGTCACGGTTCTCTCCTGCTACTTTGTATGCTTTTTCTTTCTTTTCCTTTTTCCTTTTTTTTTTTTTTTTTTTTTTTTTTGTGGAAGGTGGAGGACTAGCTACTAGGTTAGTTAGTTTGGTAGTACAGATTAAAATATGGAAAATAGAAGAATAGGTTTTGATGTGAGAGAATGTTTATTTGTTACTTATCTTGCGAAACCTGAATAGTTTTGGAGTAAATTCCACCCTCATTTAATTTGATTCGTTCCCTTTCATGACATATATTTTACCATGCAAGTCAATGAAATGGCGGATTCAGGATTTAAATATTATAGGTTCAGCCTTTAAAGTTTTTAGCATTAAAATGTATTTTGAAATTGTGGGCTCAAAGTTGCAAATATAGGTTTAGCCTTTGAAGTTCTTAGCATTAAAATATATTTTTAAAATTGTGGGTTCAAAGCTACAACTATAAGTTCACCCTTTAAGGTTCTCAGCATTGAAATGTATTTTTAAAATTATAGGTTCAGAGGTACAACTATAGGTCAGCCTTTAAGGTTCTTTCTTCTTAGCATTGAAATATATTTTTAAAATTGTAAGTCCAAAGCTACTATTTATTATAATGTAATTAATTTTTGGACATATTATGCTCCGCGAATGTCCACATGAATTCAGTACTGCAATGCTACATTATGTGGTTGAAAAATTAATTACTTCTTATGTGATGGGAACTAATATAAGAGTAAAATAACTCGAAGATCAGTCAGGCAAGAGAAAGGGTAAAATGTGAGTCAGCCCAACTTAAACACAAGGATCCACCTTAAACGTGAAAATAGCACGGGCTACTTCATTTTCATATTGGTAATTAAAAAATAGCCAGCGTTTGTAAAGTCATTGAAAAATAACAACTATTTTGCTGTAACACAAAAAATTGCAGCATAATATACTAGAGATTGGTGCACATGTTGATCACACTCAACTCTAGTCCTAAAAAGGATAAGCGGTTGCTGCGAATATAATCCGGTCTAAAAGTTCATAGTCAAATCTCACAGAGAACTAAGGTTTAGCTACATCTGTTCACTATCATCAAGAAGACAAGTTCGAACAATTCCTAAGTTATAAATATAGAGATTCTTATGTCTAACTAATTAACTAACAAATTAAAGGAGTGAATTAACAACTAAAGATGCTAAGGATTGGAGACAAGATTTAGTAGGTCTAGAGTTCAGATTTTCCCAATTGTCGGAATCCTTCTCGCTACGTCTCCTATAATTTCGCCTAATTATTCTCTACTGATCGTGAGCATTTCAGGTGTCGTAATTCTCTCCCGATAAACTACAACAATTTACTAGACATATTCTCCCGAACTATACTAGCTGGCACAATCTTACCGCTCACTATGACCACATCAAGGTTTTGTTACTCCTAAACCCATCTTTACCTGCCATATTGATTTCTCACATATGTTAGGAGTGACATTGTTCAACAACTACCTAAATATGTACCCTTTCCTAAGCAATACATAATAAATAGACACAGTTAATCAATGGCCATTCAATCAACAGAAATAAGCACGTAGTTGAACAAGTAAAGAAATTCAAAGGCTAAATTGGATTCAAACATAACAAGAATTCATCCTCCAAAAGGTTCCATCAAAACCTTAAATAAATAAATTAGCTACTCATAGTAGTTTGTGAAAATACAACACTAAAATTCATAACCAACAATAGAAAACAGAAAGAAGAAAGGAAAAACTCGTGGTTGAATCTCCTCCATGCTCCTAGTGTATTCTTGCCTCCAAAGGTGTTGTGTAACCCTAAAGTAGTGTATCCTCCTTCAAAGTTCTGTAAAAATCATGTTTAGCTTGTATGTATATGACCTAGGTAGGGTGGAGGGCTGTCCAGTACAATCCAATCTCAGATAGGAGAGCTAGAATCCGCATCTGCCTTCGCGCGTTGCGCGCCCATGGACGCGGACTCAGCTTCTGCAATTTTTCAGTTCGCAAAGTGATTCGTGCCGTCGCTTCACTTCGCTATTTTGTGCCTTCAGTTTTCTCCTTTTTCATGTCTGTTTCGTGCCACACACGAGATTGGACGAGCTCCCAATTCTTTCCATCTCTTCTCTTTTTGTGTTAAGTTGTCATCTTTTGATCGTTTATCATCCAAACTCGTTCCTACACATAAGAAACACATAATGAGAATATTTCGCTTGAAAAACCACATAATCTCCCCCGACTCACACAAGAATTAATATGCAAATATACTCAAAATATGCACTTTTCATCATTTATCACTTGTGTATGAACTTCCAGCATATTATGCTGGAACACCAACACTCGGAAAGTTTCAGCATAATATACGGGAGATAGAAGCACCTGTGCATGAACTTCCAGCATATTATGCTGGAAATCCAGTATATTATGCTGGAAGTCCAGTATACTATGCTGGAATATCGTTCAGATTTATCTTTACATGAAAAGTGACTAAATTTCTATTACTTTTGAAACTGTGGCTATTTTTCAATTACCACTTGTAAATCTAGCTATTTTTGAATTTCATCCACCTTAAACACATTCGGAGGAGTCCAATATAATATAAAAATTTATTTGCATATGTAGCCCTTTTATTGCACCGCAGTCCTTGTCTGTATGCAAGCCTATATTTGGTGAAAATAACACCATGTAGCCACTTTTAAGTATGTTGTCTGCAATATATTTAAAGATTAGTTAATTCGCTCAAACTTCAGGATATCATATCTTAAAGTTCGAATATTGTGTCCTGAATTTTAAATTAGTTCTTCAGAAATTCATGACACTTAATCCTGAATTTCAAATTAGTAGTTAGGAAATTCAGGAGTAAGAGTCCTGAATTTCAAATTAACAGCTCAAAAATTTAGGACACTAATAAGTCTAAAATTTTAAATTAGCAGCTCAAACATTCAGGATAATCAGTCTTGAAGTTTGGACGAATTGACTAATCTTTAACTATATTATAAATATATTTTAAATAATAGACTTAAAAGTGTATTAGTGCACTTCGCCCATCCATCTTCTCGTTAAAAAAGGGACCGTCAGTCCGCAAACC